>JAODAL010003100.1:0-180321 GCA_025379985.1 Phyllomedusa bahiana
TTTTTTTTTGCAGGAATGCACAGTAATTTATGCTGTGCATTTCAGGGAAAAAAAACGCATAAAAAAAGCACCCTAAGTTGCAGTAAAAAAAATAATGCCTGTCGCTTAACTCCGTGCTCATTCAATCAGTATTCTAAAGCACAGTAAATTCTACGTCAAGAGCAAAGGGACACTGCAGGCAGAAATCCAACAGTTTCCCTTGAATTTTGGTTGTGTTTTGTTCTGTATTTCTTCATGGGAAAAATTTTTGTTATGACCTTTGACGGGTTTTAAAAGAATAAAACCCCCCAAATTTTTTTTCACTACCTGCAGATTCATTTAGTAATAAATCCTAAGGATTTACGTATCGAAAACCCAAAGGGGCAAAAATGGAGCCCGGGGGGCAAAAATGTTAAAAAAACTACCGACAGCGCAAATTAAGGATTGGGTTTAAAATACCAACTGGTAAGTGACCCAGGTGAAAGTCAGACTCTAAAAGTCATTTTGGTTCTGTTTATCTGTGGGGTTTTTTAGGGGGTTGTACCCCCAAAAATTTTAGACTGGCTCATGTTCAAGGGGGGGTTTTGCCACAAAGCCCAAAAACCTTTTTGAGGCCCGGCTCGTAGGCCCAAAATTCGAGAAAGGAAAGGGATTGCCCCCTTTTGCTTTTTTTCCTGTTTTTCTTTTTTTTTTACTTACTGGTGAAAACCTCTAAGGGAGTTATCCAAACTTTATAACTTATCAACAGTAAAAGGCCCTAGTGTTGTTAGGGGGCGGCTCCACCCCTTTTTAAACCCGCCCCATTTCTAGAATAGGTTTTCCCGGGGCTCCCTGTCCCCGAACAGGGGAAGTGGCTTATGCTTGCGTGGGTCACTTGATACTTTTATTAATTTCAATGGGGGTTTTTGGTTTCCCTCCCCGTGCAAACTGTTTTTGGGGGGGACCCGTAATCCCATTGGGTGGGATATATAGTAAAAGATATATAGATAGAGATATATAGATGAGGATATAGGATAGAAAATTTTATAGTAAGGGGTTTATAGATAGAGATATATAGATAAAAGATATTTAGATAGAATTTTATAGTAGAGATATATAGATGAGATATTAGATAGAAAATTATAAAGGGTTTTTAGATAAGGGGATAGAGATAGATAGAGAGAGGGTAGATAGATAGGGGATAGAAGGGTAGGATTGATAGATTGAGAAGATAGGGTAGGATTGATAGAAAAGAGATAGATGATAGGATAGATAGATAGAGTTTGAAAAGATAGAGATAGATAGATAGAGGTAGATAGATAGAGATAGATAGGGTTTTGAGATAGATTTGTTTGGATAGATAGATAGGATAAGATAGAGATAGATAGATAGAGATAGATAGATAGAGATAGATAGATGAGAAATTTGTAGAAAAGGGGGATAGTAGGGTAGAGATAATAGATAGAGATAGATAGATAGAGATAGATAGTTAAGATGATAGTGGGGGATTTGGGTAATAGAGATAGATAGATAGAGATGTAGGATAGGATAGATAGATGAGTAGAAAAGATAGAGATAGAAGATTAGAGATAGATAGATAGAGATAGATAGAAGAGATGATAGATAAAAGGGATAGATAGATTGAGATTGATTTGATAAAAAAGATAGGGATAAAAATTTGGATAGTTTGATAGAGTTTGATGAGATAGATAGAAAAGAGATGGATAGATAGATAGAGATAGAGATTTAATAGATAGAGATGAGTTAGATAGAGGATAGATAAAAGGGTAGATTTGAGAAAAGATAGGGGGATAGATAGAGATTGATAGAGAGAGAGAGAAGAGAGAGATAGAGAGAGTAGGGGAAGATAGAGAGAGAAAAGAGAGAAAAAGGGTAGAGAGAGATAGGAGAGATAGAGGGGGATAGGGAGATAGAGAAGATAGATTAGAGAATAGAGATATAGTGATAGATAGTTAGATATAGAGATAATATTTATAGTTTTGAGGAAATAGATAGATATATCTATAGCTAGCCATGGGTGTAAGACCATGTGAAGGTAATGTAAGATGTAGTACCGATTACAATTTTGTGATTTTCATTTTTTTTTTTCTGTTGCCAAATTTATTTTTTATTTTTTCCCCTTTGCTTTTTTTGTTAAATCATTGCTTTATCTAGTGGTATTTTGGGGTTATTCTTTTCATTATTAGATTTTAATCTCTACAAAATTATATATTCTCTCGTTTGCTTACTGGGAATAAAGTGACTTGTTTTTCTCGTCTTGCTGGATCGAAGTCATCCATTTCATTTTTTTTTTCAGGCTTAGTTTCTGAATGCCAACAAGAAGATCACAAATCAAAAACAAAGAGACTGCCATGAAAGTTCTCAGTGCAAAATTATATAATATGAAGTTAGAAGAGCAGATTAATAAGCGACAAAATGCAAGAAAAATCCAGGTAAATGACCCAGAAAGCTTTTTAAAAATTTTTTTGCAGTGATAACAAATGTGTGGTTCAGATAAGAAAACCATGATAATGGGTGACCTCCCAAACCTTAACTTGCAGTATAAACTCTTGTCTAGTCAACTTCTGCTTTGTTTGAGCAGAAGTTACCAACCTGCATAGCTTGTGAGCCTTTAGATAATGTGTTTAGCTAAGCTGGTTATTTAACCCCTTAACTAGAAACTGGTCATAATTTATTGTCTTTTATTTATTTTTTTTTTAAATCCCCACTTCAAGGCCATAACTTTTTTTAATTTTCCAATTTTTTATAGACTTTTAAAAGGGGGCTTTTTTTTTGGGGGTCAAAATGTCTTTTTTTTCTGGTGGTTTGACCAAACCTAGAGTGTTTTGTAAAAAAAAAAAAAAATTCTTAAGTGGGGGTGAAAACCGTCTTGTGCCATGTTGGGTGGTAGGTTTTAGAGTAGGACATGGGGTTTCATTTTGGGCTTAAGGATTTTTTTTTCTTTTTTGGGGATATTTTTTAGTATTTTTAAAAGTTATATTTTAGGTCAAGTATTTTCTAGTGTGTTTTTTTTAAATTAGTATTTGAAAATACTGGCGGTATTTGTTTGGATTCCCAGTCCTTTGGTAATTCTGGGGCGTTGTTTTTCTTGCGCATGTCATACAGCCAAGTTTGAATTAATGACCAAACCCTCACACGTAGAAATATCGTTAACCCATTCCTTATGCAGTTTTTTATTTGTTTTTCATCCTTGCCATTCAAGAGCCATACATCTTATTTTTTCATACTTTGTCTGACAAGTTGTGTTTTTAATTGTATAACTGAAAGTCTGGTATAATGTACTGAAAAGCATTTTAGGGGTGTGGGGGGGGGAGGGAGCTCTTTTGTGAGGTGGAGGTCTAGATTTTGTGATATTTCCAGTTAAGTACTACAAAAAAAAACCTTTATTCTGATTCTAGTCATTTTTGATTCTGGCAACATGAAGTAAATTAATTGGTGCACTTTTATTATGTGTTTTAGTCAGTTTGTAGACACTACTGCGCCTTAAGCGGCGTGATCTTGGTAAAAAAAGGTGTGGCTTTGTGGAAATGGGCGTGACTTAGCTTGTGACACCATGCACCAGAATTTTGGCACAGTTAGTGGCCTAAAGTAAGCCGACTTATACAAAGCATAAAGTTAGAGTAAACCCTTCTAGCATGTGGCAAAGTTATGAACAGTTTGATAAATGTGGTACATTGGAAAACTGTATAGTCTAACCTTACACTACTTAAATGGGTGTTTCCACAAAGTAAGTGTACTGCATAGGTCCGCTCTTGGCTAGCTGCTGCCTGACCGAGCCTCCAAATATTGCCGAGCACACACGACTATATTCTGAACTGTCATAGAAGTGAATGAGGATGACAGCCGCACGCGCCACCCTCCTCATTCTTATGCATGGTTGGCTAGCAGCTAGCTTAGATCTGACCTGTGCAGTACGCTTTGCTTCATGGTAACACTCCTTTAAGAGTTAGACTGTATTGATAAGTCTGCCCAAGCGTTTTACTACTGTCAAAAAAATGTAATTTTATATATATATATAGCTAGGGCTCTCAGCTCTGTGTCGCTGCCTATGAGTTTCTGAGCAGATTGGTGTGAATATGTATGTTGGAGAACCGGATCCATAATGGCGCTGGTGCCATCAGCTCTGCTAAACCCTGGCTGCATCCTTCAATGAAATTGGAGAGGCGGTCCATCTGCATCCAGACCTTGTGAATCCCTGCTTGATGTGTCTAAGCTTTTGCAGGCCATATAAGATAACATGGTGGAGCATGATTACTTTTACACTACATTAGTGTAAAATGAACTACGACCCCATTCTAGAGGCACCAGGTGTTGAGGCTGAGTATTTGGACCAGGAGATGTCTTTTAATGGCTGAGATCCTGTGGACTTGCTGAAGGGAAGGTTTGGCTAAAATAAAAAGCTGGCACCATGCAATGCACATTACACAAGTCTGGAATGATGGCCTGAAAAAAGGTGAAGCCTCGACTTCACCATCATAAGAAGCATTGCCTTGAGTTTGCAAAAAAGTTATAAAAAATGGAAGAAACGGGCGATTAGGAGCGATTAGACGAAAGTCAATAGACCGGGCTCTGATGGGGGCAAATGAGTCTGGAAGAATTGGGCTAATGGATCGAGAAATTGAAGGAATTGTCAAGTTTGGTGGAGGAAGCTTGATGACCAGGAGTGATGGTGATCTCAATGCTGAGCTATATGTGAGTGTCCTGTACGATGAGTTACTTAGTATACTTAGTATACTTCAGTACTGTGGGGCTGAACAGGACAGCGACCCGAAGCGTGCAGCGAAGAAGTGATTAAACGGTAATGAAGTAGAGTTGCTGGATTGGCCCCAGAGTTCCCAGACCTCAACCAAATCGAACACTTGTGGGTAGAGTTGAAGAAAAAGCTGAATTCGTAGTGAGTCGACCAGTATGCCCCCATTGGAAGCGTGTAGAAGACACCTGGGGTCAGATTTTGGTCGAGACATGAAAGTCAAAGGTGGATTTACCAAATACTAACAGCATAATAAAAATTAGCATTTACATTTTTAGGAGCAAAACAGTAACAATGCAGTTACTGGTCAAGAATCTGCAGAACTGAACACATGCTAAATACTTGTCAAATTTATGTATAAGATGGTGTGAGCGTACACGGCTCTGGGATCACAGCTTAAAGAGGACCTATCACCATTGAACATACTAAGCTGTCTTACAGATCAAAGGATGTAAATATAACAAAACATGAAAAATGTTACCTTTGGTAGCATAATCTCTATAAGTAGTCAATATGTAAAGTGAGAATTATCTAGTAAACAGCTGATGGGAGCGGCCATCTTGCGAATGGCAGTTCACCACTCTGTGCCTATAACGGACATGTCCACACATTCCAAGTTTGTTTTGCGCCAGCATTCCATGCTTGTATGCACTGCAGTCATGGCTGTAGGAGCTCTTAGAAGAGACACCTATATTAGTAATGCTGGGGCTTGGTGTCGACGGTGTTAATTTAGGTCACTCCAATGTTGATATTAACCCCTCTCCTATCCCCCCATTATTACTGCCACCAAGGGTACTGGGGGGGCCTGGTTACGTCAGAAAATGGAACCCCTTCTCCCTTTGGGCCCCACTTTCAGTCCCATACCTCGGGGCTATGCCCTACATAGCACAGAAAACCGAGGGTTTTTTTGGCAATTTCAGTATTTTAAAATCCGCGGGGAAACCCTGTGCTGTTTTAGACAGCGAGGGAAAAATCGGGTGCTGTAGTCTAACAAAATGGGTTTTTTCTACCATAAATTTTTAAAACTCCGCAGAATATGCAATATGTTGTTATTCCCCCGGCCCCCGAAAATTTTTTTGCGAAAAAATGGAAATTTTTATATACTTTTTTTGGTCTTATGCTGCCCTGCACATAGCCTTACTCTTTTCCAAACTTTTAGATAGCCCCCGGGGTAGGTGGGGCCCCCTTACCTTTCCACACCCCCCTCGTTTTCCCTGCCGTTCCCCGGGGCCCCCGAACCCGGTTTGGCTTTAGGCTATGTTAAAACGGTTTTATTTTTGGGACATATTTCAGTCCGAAATTCGTTTTTACTGCGGGGGAATTGCAACTGAAACCCGTCCCATCTTTAGGGTAATCCACATTTTTCTCAAAGAAACAAATGGATTCCGTCTTTTTCCCCGCTTGCCCATTTTTCAGAGCGGGGAAAAAGTGACATGTCAATTATCGATGGGGGTTGGGGGCCCTTTTAGAAATGGTCCCTTTGGGGCCGGTGAAGTCCCGGGCCCCCCCGCCCCACTGCACAGCACACGGGGGAAATTTTAGGGGGAAACCCGGTCCCCGAAATTTAAAAACCGTGGTAACCCCTTTTGTGAACATAGCCTTGGGGTTGGGGGGCTAAGACAGAACGCGCGGGGTGGCCGATGACTTTAAACTTCATCGCTTTTCCCTGCACAGAAAAGTTTGGCAGGGGGCAGGGAGTGCCGGTTTTCTCCCCCCCCGCTGTTCTTTCGAAGGGTGTGTCATTGCAAGGACGCAAAATTACAATTCCGTTTACCTTCAAGGCAGAAAAAGCGGCCTGGGGCCCCTCTTTCTTCCTTTGTTGTGAAGAAAAGGGGGTTTGCAGCTGAAAGAAACCAGGCGGGCAGTCCCGGGCTGCTCAACAGCAGCCTTGTTCAAGGCAAAAGCCCCGGATCACCAGGACATCCCCTTTTTCCCACCCAAACAGCCCCTAGATACCAAGACTGTCCCAAAAGATCCAGGGGGGTTTGAGGTACAGTTTTTCCCCAAACTCCAAAACATACAAAACCCCTGCATATTTTACAGCATCCCACAGTCAAAATTGAGCATACATTCATGTATGAAAACTTTGGTCCCCGGTCTTTACACCAGCTATTTAAACGCACTAAAAACACATTCAAAAACTCACCCCTCAAACCCCAAAGGGCAAAATGTATGAACGGGGCTGAAACCACTATTTGGCATTTCAAAAACCTGTTTAGCCCTTTTTAATAGTTTGAAAATAAACGTTAAATTTGGAGCATTCTGCCCCCAAAGCCAAAAGTGTTTTAAATTTTCCAAATTTGTGGGGGCCCTGTAGTGATTAGTTCACCAGTTTTGGTATGATTGGGAAATTTTTTATAAAATGTGGAGCACCTAAAGTAGGAGCATAACTCCCCCAAGGTAAAAGGGGGCCCAAATTTTAAAAAGGGGTTTCGGGCTGGCCCAAAGTATTTTAAATTTGATTACAATTTTTTCATTTCATTTTTTCAAAATGAAAAATCAAAAATTAAAAAAAAAAAGTTCCTAAAAAAGTTATACAGAAATACAAAATCCGGGCCTATTTAAACTATTTTTAAAAATTAAAATAAAAAGGTTTTTAAACTAAATATAAAAAAAATTTATACATTTTTTACAAATTTTAAAAAAAAAAAAAGAAAAATAAAAGATGAAAAAATAAAAATTAAAAAAATGTTATTTTTTTTTGTACTTTTCATCTTAATGAACTGCTTTATTCTTATGAAAGAAAAAAGGGGCTCAATCATAAAAAATTTTTTTCCCTCTTTTTTACTACCTGTAAGCTTCCATGCTACAAAAGTATCGTTTAGAAAGTTGCAAGAAAAAGAAATTTTTAAATTTTTGCTTTCACACGGAGCTTTTTTTTGGTTGTTTTTCCTTTTGTATTTCTGAAAAAAAAAAAAAACAACCCCCCAAAAAAATCCCGTCAAAAACCCCCGGGTGTAAAAAAAAACCCCTTGGGCCCCAGCGTTTACACGGTAAAGACCAAAATACCACCCGGAAAATTTGTGACCAGTTTTTTGGGCCCTTTTTTTTGGTAGCAGGGGGACGGTTTTTGGTCAAATGGGGTTCGCGGTTTCCCAGCCCCCCCCCTTGGGAAACCAATTTTCCATTTTCCCGCCAAAAAAAACATTGGGACACCCCTGTTTGGGGGGGGAAAAAAAAACTTTCCGGGGCGAAATCCGGGGCCAAGTGGGGACTGCCCATGGATTTTTATTGAAATCTTTTGGGGGCGTTGCTTGGGGGTTTTCAAAGGGTTTTTGAAAAACCACAAACCGTCTAAAAAACCGACAAAAAAAACCTGTCCCTTTGAAAGTCATGGCCTTTGGGGTTTTTGGGAACATGGAAATCTTCCCCGCATGACCTGTGTGCGCCACAAGATGCCGTATGTGTTAGAAGAAAAAGCTGACAGCCCCCTTTCCTTCTAAAACGCAGGGGGGGGGCCCCCCCTTGGGACTGGCCCCTTCACTTTTCATTTTCCCTACCATTTCCCTTTTGCGGTTTTCAATATTTGGCAGGAAAACGGCAAGGTAATCATTGCTCTTTTAAAAGAGCTATGATTCCCTTAATTCAGGATGTTTTTTTGGGGGCACATGCAGCGCAGTTTTGCCCAAATATGCCCTGAAAGACCCGTGGATCATATTTTTGGGTATGTTCCCCAGGGGCTTTTTAGCTGCATATTTCGGTCACATTTTGCTACTATTGGGGCTTTTTTACACGGCAAAATTTGCACGCACCCAATTTAAACGGTAATTCACATTTCTCATAGAGAGCTTGGTTTTATACGCCGTCTCCCCACGCGTACAAAAAAGGGTTTCATTTTGTACGTGCAGGGGAAAAATGACATTTGAATTGTTAGTGACGTTTATTTCCCGCTGCAAGGTATGTTTTAATGGGGGGGGGCCAAACCCCCTGTGTTTGGAATTACACACTGATCGCTTTGGGGTTCCCAAAACAATTGGCATTTGTGGGGGCCGTACTATAGGCACCGCAAAAGCCCGTGTGAACTTCCCTTTTTGGAGTATGTTTTCAAAAGGGCAAAATTTTTGGGGGGCGTAATTAATATTTTAAAGGGTTTAAAATTTTGGGTTTTCTGTTTTTTATATTCTTTTGGGTGCTGTATGGGTTTGTATTTTTATATTTTTTTAAATTTTTAAATTAATTCTATAACAAAAATTTTTATATTTAATTGCAAAGTAATTTTTATATTTTTTTAAATTAGACTTTAAATTTTTAAATTTTTAAATTTTAATTTAATTAAATTATATGGCTAGCGGCAGGACTTAATTTTAAATTCATTATTTTTTTTAAAAAGAAAGCTCCCCCCAAGCAGAGGCTCTGCCGCTAAAGAAATCAGTTTCTCCCTCACTCCTTTCACAGATAAGAGAGGTCAGCATGTGCTGTCTGCTGACTTTGTTTGTTTAGGGTTTTATCGAGTGGGGGGGGGACAGTCCCAGAGCTGGGGGGCCCAACCCAAAATGCTTAAAACCCAAAACCCCCTACCTCCTCCAAAAAATTTGCCTAATGTTTTTAGTTTGTATTTAAATTAAAAAAAACTGCCGTCTGAAATCTACATTTTGTTAGAGGCTTGAGGGCCAAGATTGCTGTTTTATTTTTATTAAAAATACTACAAAGGGGTTATTAAAGGGGGTTTTTTAAAATGCTGGACAAAGAAAGAGAGAAGCGGGGTATTATGTTTTTAAAACTTTGCCCTGAAAAAAATTTTGCGTTTAATACCCTCCTTGTAGAAATTCTTCAAAATTTCATAAAGCTGTGGGGCCGCATATATGTATGTAATCATGCAGCGTAATTTGTTGCACAGCGCTTCGACGGGGTTGAAATTTAAGGTAAATCCTTTTACAAAAATGATAATAAAGAACATGTTTTTTTACTTTTAATTTAGGGCAAAAATTTGAATTAAATAGGCAGCAGAGAAGCGGAGACAGACCGGACACCTTGTTTCCCGCTGCTCGCTTCCCCTATCGATACTTGTACCCAATAAGTTCATAACTTATAAAAAAACATGTTTTTTTATTATCATGTTGTTTTAATGTTTTTCTCTCTTATTCCCAACCAGCCCTGCTGCGCTGGGGCCCGTTGCGCTGCGCTATTACTGTACATACAAAAATTTTGGGGCCGACGGGTTTTTAAAAATCAGAAGAATAATTTGGGATTTTTTTAAAAACATTTTTTTATGATGAACAGCGGAATATAGTGGTCCCTGATTTTAAAACCCTATATTCACTGTTTTAATTAAAATTTGCACTTTCAATAACTCCTGGGTTCTTTTTTCTGTTTTATAAACCCTTGGGCCGCATATCTTTTAATGTAACATCCCAGCGCAAAACTGTGCCCAGCGCACCCAACGGGTTTTGTAATAGGAGAGAAAATCATTATAAAAACTTGAAAAAAAAAGAAAAATGTTTTTTAATTTATAAACCCTTAGGGGCCTACAATGTATGATAGAGAAGCAAAACCCAAGGGGAAAAAGGTGCCCGATCTGTTTTCCCCCTTCTCTCTTGCTCTATGAATTATTGTAGCCATATAAGTAAAAATTTAACAAAACTGTTCTTTATTATCATGTTGTATAATGTTTTAACTCTCCAATTACAACCAGTCTGAAGCGCTGTGCACAGTTAGCGTCCCACGGGTTTTAAAAACATAAAAGGGGCCCAAAAGTTTTTATAATCAGAAAATAAAAACCGATGGGGTTATTAAAAGAAATTTTTTAATGTTTGGACAGGGAATATTTGGTGCTAAATTTTAAACCCTATATTCACTGTTCTTCATACTTTTGTACTTTCTCAGGGTTGTGGAGTCGTTAAACCAAAGCCCCCGACCCCTCAATTTTCCCCAAACCCCCCGACCCCGACCCCTCAAACATATAAGTTTAATTTTAATTTAAGCTTTTTATCATCCTTATGTACAAAATCAAGCTTTTTAAAGGTAAAAATATAAAATAATTTTTTTGGTTTACAATTTTAAAGAACAAAAAAAAACTTTTTTAAAATTGGAAAAATTTTTAAAAACGCGGCGGGTAATTTGGGAAAAAAAAGTTTTCAAAAAACAAGCCCTGAATAACTTTTGGGGATTTCTATAAAATTTGTTCTGAAAAAAAGTATTTCCTCATCAGATCCTTTTTTCATAGATACCTCAAATCTGATCGAAAATTTTTTTAAAGGGTAGAGAACAGCCTCTCTACACTAACTTGGGGTTTGGGGGCAAAAAACGGTACCAAAGGGAACATCTCTTTAAAAATCTCGGGGGATTTTAAAAGGGAAATTTCCTCATGCACAGGGATTTTTATGATCGGGGAAACTCTTCTACTTTTTTTGAGGAAAGTGGGAAAAATTTTTTCCCGAAATACAGTCAGTCTGTTTGTGTGGGTGGAATCTTTTTCCCTGCGGCAACGCTTTTCCTCCCCCATTTTTCCAAATACTTTAAAGTTAAACTCTTATCCCGATGGGCTGAAAGATATGGAAACCCGGGACTGGCCCAAAACCCAATTCCCCCTTCTTGGCAGTCTTGTAAAACCCAACCCTCCTAATTGCTACCTTTAGTCAGCGCTTTTTTTCCCTTTGTAATCTTTGATTTATCCAGCAATTTTACGATGACTTGGGCCCATAAACAGGGTGCCAAAAAAAATTTTTTTTATCTAATAACATGTCCCCCTCTCCTTTTTTAATTTATACAGCAATGCCATCTTTGTTAAGCCTCCTCTTTGGGAAAAGGCTAAAAAGCAAGTTCCCTTCCCCTCCTTTAAAGAAAATTCCGGAGTTAAATTTTTCAGCTTTAATTTTTTTTGTCCCCTGTGAAAGGGGGTTGAAGCAGTTTTTTTAATCCAGGCCAACCCGGGCTCCAAATTTTCCTTTACTTAATTTCACCTGAGGGGTTTGGGCCCTTCCCCCAAGGAAAAAGGGGGCACTCAAAATTTAAAAGTTTTAATCATCAAAAAAGAATGCCCCCCCCGGGGTGGCTTTTATCTTTCAATTTGGCCCCCTTTCCCAGCACGTCTCTTTAAAATAGAATTTAATTTTTTGGGGTTTGGGCGGGAATGCCAAAATTTCCTCACCTTGCCAATCAGAGTTCCCGCATGTCCCTTTTTTGCAGGGCTGTCTTTTTTTCGCCAGCCCGCAGTGTGTGCACAGCACAAACACTTTGATAAAAAATGACAGAATTTTGGGAAACAGCCTTTAGCAAGATCAAAATTTTTAGAGTATCATGTTTTGTTGCTCTGTAGGAATATCTGTTTTTTCCCGGTTTTCAAGATCAGGACTGGGCCTTTCCAAACTCACCCCATACTGAATTTCCAAAAATTTTTTCTAACTGTTGTTCCCCCCTTTCCCTTTTCTCATTCATTAGTTTTAAATTTTACTTTTCCTTTTTTGAAAACATTGTTGTTTCAATACAAGAATCTGTTTTTTTTTTTGAGTTTATAATCTTGCCGAACATTTTTTCCCCTAAGGCCTGGAGAAACCCGACTTGGGGTGATGAGCTTTTGTGTCCCTTTTCTGCCCAGCCCCTTTTTTGGTAACAAATTTTTTTTTGTCACAAAAAAAATTTGAACATTTATAGCCCAAAAAATTTTTACTCTATGACATGTGCCGGCATCCATTTTAAAAAATTTAAAGCGTCTCTTGAGAAACTTTTTTAAAATCCCTTTATTTTGGGTTTAAAGGGTTCTTCAATTTACTAATTTTTTAAAACTTTCTTTTTTCCAAAAAAAAACACCAAGTTTTTGGGGGCCCTTTCTCCCTTTAAAAGCTGTAAAAGCGGTTTGGCAATTTAAAGATAATGGTTTTCACCGTCTTACAAAAAAGTGTATGAGCTGTCTTTTTAAAAACATTCCCGCTGTCATTGTTTCAGTAATTTTGTCATTAAAAAAATATCTTTTTACTGATGTTTGATGACACTCTTTCGTCCCCTTTGCCTGGCGGGAAAAATGCTGCACTGTTTTTTTTTTGGGTTGGGCCCCTCTGGGTCCTTTTTCAGTCACGGGTTTTAAAACTTCGGGTGGAAGGGTTTTTAAAAGTCCCCTTTTTAGTTTGGAAAATCTTTTTAGGGGCGTTTTTAAACGCTTCCTGAATATGCACTGATTTTGAAATCCCCAGCATTTTGTTTTCTTCTGGGGCAATATTTTCAAGACACACAAAATATTTTTTATCTTCCGTCAGTGTGAAAAGCTCAAAAACAGCTGACCCTTTATAGGAAGCTTCTTTGACAAATTTTTTAATAATATAAATTCGGCCTCAAAAAAAATTTTGGGCCCATGGGAAAAAAAAAAAAGGTATATTTTTAAAACTCTGAAGGAAATTTGCGAGTATTAAATTTGGGGAGAAAAAAAAAAAACTTTGCATAAAAACAATAGTACAATATTTTCATGACAAATTTAAAAAATTTTTTTAATATGTGGGTTTTTTTAGATATCCTTTTTGCTGAACTTTCCCGTTCAGGCTTTTCTTTGGATACAGGGCCCGATGTATGAAAACGGTCTTGGTCTAAAACTTTTTTTTGTTGCCCAAAGCAAACCCAAACCCAAACTCTGCTTTAAATTTTCCCCCAGCACTTTATTTTAAAAAGGGGGGCCTGATTGGGTTTTTAAAAAGGGAACAAAAAAATTCTACCCCAGACCGTTTTCCATACTTTAGCCCTGGGTGTTGTACAAACATACGCTTCCATCACAAAGTGAAACTACTAGCCCGGTTTGGCAAAAAGCTTTTTCAACTACAGTACTTTCTCACCCTGTGGGTTTTGATTTCTAGATAGAGAAGGGTTTGGGAAAAAAGTTTCCCCCCCCTTTAAAAACATGGATAGCATTTAAAAAAAGCCCCTCCCGAGAACCTTTAAACTCTCCAAACAAGGGGCTCAGAGGAGAACAAAGAAAAAACAAAGAAGCATACAGAGAGAACATATACGGACAAATTGATTTTTTGCACAGTTTATTTAAAGTTTTGATATGGGTAAGAAGTAAATTTTCCTTAAAAGGGGTTTTTTCCCGCACATGATTTTTTGGCTGACAAGCAGTCACTCTGTCTCCTCAGGCTGGTGGGTGGGTCTCCAGCAGTGATTTGGGATAAAATTAACTTAAAACCCTTCTTTGACCCGAGCAGGAAAATTTTGGGTTTTCCAAACAATTACAGATAAAGTCCCAAATTTTTCCCGTCCTTTTCCCGTCACAAAAACTTTAATACTTTCTTTTCTGGAAAAATGGTGCAAACCTTGGGAAAATTCACTCAAAATCGGGCCATCATTCCCCGGGGGGGGAAGGGTTTCTCCTCTCAGCTAATCAGATAACAGGCTTTCTGGTATCAAGGTTTTCCAAAAGAAAAAACCGTTTTGCAGTGAGAGGGCCTGCTGAACTTCCCTTTTTTCAAGGGTGGGAAGGGAAAATCTACTGACCAAAAAAAATTTACAAATTGGTTGCTTAAAATTAACTTTTGTAGTAACAAACTTTTTTAATCCTTTTTTCTAGCGATCTGATGATGCAGCCCTTCCTTCCCCCTTTCTTTTTTCCCCTGATCTTTTAGCAAAAAAACTTCACAAATGAGCATGTACATAAAGTGCAGACAACCCTTCATTTTAATTAAGAGCCTAGATGCTTTATATAAGGAAAAGAGCAGACCTTTACAGGCATTTCCCTTATTTTCAACAAATTCTTTTGAAAATAATTCAGCACATACTGCAATGAAACTAAATGGAAACCAAATTTTTTAAAAAAATTTTGGGAGTCGGGGTGGGGTTTTTATTTTATTCCGACTCCAAACCCAAAAAGGGCTCCGACTCCCCCTCCACACCCTGCTTTCAATAACTTTCCCAAATTTATTCTTTGGGATTATTTAAAGCTTCGGCTTAAATCTGTGTTAATTAGTGCAGCCTAACTGTGCCCAATTTTGCTGGGTAACGGTCTATTTTTGAGGGTTTTCTGCAAGGGGGGGGAACTGAGTCTTTCCCCTCATACATTGCGTGTCCACCAGGAAAAGGAAACAAGGGGATTCTGGGGAAATTATAAGTGTTTCCCCCGGAGGCGACTTCCCATCCCAACGGGAGTGTACACACATCTCGAGACATGGAGGGCTTTTAACAAGTTTATGTTTTACATTTTTATACTTATATTTTTAAAATGTATTATTTTTTCATTCCTTTTCAAAGGGAAATTTTAAAAATTTTTTGGGGAAGTACTCTTTTAAGTCCTTCAGGCATCGAGACCGAGGCCGTTGTATGGTACCAACGGTTGCTACCATATGTTTATTGCAGAAAACGTACTGCAATAACATGCACAGTAATAAATGTAAACAACAAAACTCCTGCTCGTCTGACATTAATAACAAAAAAAAAGACGTAGTTTTTCCCCCGAAAACCTTGGGAGTAACTGGATTTTCAGCAACACGGCCGCCTCCATGTAAACGTTTCCAGCCCAAAAGGTAGACTGGATTCAGCCGGCACCCCAGCTTACCCGTTGACTTAAATAGGCCAGGAAAATCCCGCATGGAAAATGGGGAGAAGCACCACCCTACTCTATGCTTACTCCCAATGGAAAGCCGACCCGGGTTGGCTGGAAGCCATACTAAAGACTACAATAAACGTGTGCCAAAAGCCTGTTGCTCTTGACACATATCTAGCTGGCTTTCCATTTCACCAAGGTTCCATAACTTGGTGACATGTTTCTAGACTCCTCCAGGTATATGTCCAGAACCTGGCTGGTAAATAGATCCTGTTGCAGACCTTCCCGGTTGCTGCCTTACAATAGGTAAGATGATTGTCTATAAAATGATTGTAGTTTCACTTTCAAAGCTGTAGTGGATGGTAAGATATGGCCCCTGAAAGTTACAAGATCAGAACATTGTTACCTTTTTGTCAGTGAATGTTCTACCTAAATAGCTTGATTATTGTATCATAAGGGTGATAAAAAGCCTGATGTTACCACTTAAACATGTGCCATGTATGTTGGAGTTTTGGCTTACCGACTCTACAGCCCTGTTTCCCCATAGGTGTCTTTTCTCAAGGCAAAATACACAGTCGAGACATTATTATGACCACTAGTTAATATCCAGAGTAACCACTGTGTGTAGCACAGAAACCAGCTAGACTGGCGGGGAGTAAGTTAAGAAGGTCCTAGTAGGGTGTCCGTTATCTGGAGGTAGCTGCTGGAGAGTGCATGGGGGAGGGTCCATAGAGCAAATACAGCTATTGAGGGCATCCCACAGATGATTGATTGGGTTCATGTTTGGAGCATTAGGGGCCAGGCTAGTACTTGGAAGTCTTGGACATGCTTTTCCAACCAGTGTTGGACATTTGTAGCCATGTGACATGTCGCATTGTTTAACTGGGAGAACTTATCTGTCATAGGGTAGAGGATCAGCGTGTATGTGTGTATGTGATCTGCCATCATGGATTCCACTCCAAATGGGTTGAGAGAGCCTTCCACATGGATGAGTGGGCCCTAAGAATGCCATGAAAACTTTCCCTAAACCATAGTGCTGCCACCAGTTTGTGTTCTTCCCGCAATGGTTGCAGGGGGTTTGGTCCCTGATGTGTCTCCCCTGACCGGCCAGAGTCTATCCATTCAATGAATCAGAAGATGCGACTTTAGAGAAGGCAATCCTTTGTCAATCAGAGAAGATCCATTTCTAAAACTGCCATGACAATTGAAGCCTTTTCGGCCAATGCATCTTTTTAGCAGAAGTGCAGGGACCTCGTCTACTTCAGAGCCCCATACGCAGTAGGATTCACTAAAGTGTTTTAGACTTCATTTTGGCAAGAAGCTTCTCCCCTGTCTCTTATTCACAGTGGTGCCCTTTGTCCACTCAAGATATGCTTTGACCACAGCAGCACCGAACAGTTCACAAACTGCATAGTTAAAGAAATACCACCCCCCGTGATCCAAAAGTCAATCTTCCTTTTTTTTGCAACTGTGATAAATTGCCCCTTTTACCCATGACGGCAACAAGGATATGTGTGCAGACAGCCAATGGCACACAGGACTTCCTTCATGACTTATGCATTGCTGACTTCAAAAGTAGAAAGTGGTCATAATAATGTGGTTGGACTGTAAGTTAAGTTATATCAACTTTTCTATAAAACGAAGATGCTTGATGCCCCTTTCAGTTTAGTTGCTCATCGTTGAGCTTCATATTCCAGATGAGGCCACACCAGTGCTTGGCAGAGTGGTGGTGGTAATATGTATGTGCCTCTGTTACTACATGACAGTATCTTGCTGGACTTACAGGATGCTAACATTGTATGCTGGGTTCTTTATGACCGACAGTTACAACCAGTGATGCACATTATGCAATACTTTACATTTATCCACGTGACTGGCCAGACACTTGGATGCTATTAATCCCATGCTCTATAACATTAATAAATAGTGTAGTCACATTATTATGACCACCAGCTAATATTCTGAGTAACTGCCACATGCGGCATGCACAGCAGCTAGACAGGCTGGGAGTGACTCCATAAGGTACTGGTAGGTTGTCACAGGTATCTTGAGCCCTGCTGACTGCATCCCACATCTGCGTGAGTGGAAGATCCATAGAGCCAACGCTATGATCAGGGTGATCCCATGGGTGCTCAGTCGAGTTTAAAGGGAATCTGTGGCAAATTTTTTTTTTTTTTTACTTATTAAATCAAGCCCCTGATGCATATTCTTTTCCTCTTAGTCGTTTTTATTTCCTGATTGCAGATTTCTCTATGCGGCCGACTATATATGATTGTGGGGAAGATGTTCTTGCTTGCACTGCTTTAACAGCAGTCAGAGATAGACTTTACAGCAGCTTCATGCACATAGGATTTTTAAGACAGTTTCGTCCCATAGACTTGTAATAGGAGAGTTTTCACTGTGAAGGAGGGAGAGGGGAGCTGTGACATCTCCTCTTGTGACTGTGGGATTCTTTTGTTATCTGAAACACAATGTTGTCTCCTTTCAGTTTGACCCTGCTTTACTGTATAAAGATCAACACTGAAAATCTCCCTCTACAGAACAAAGTGTCAGATGATTATTAGGCTTAGTGGCCAAAGTGAAAACTACAGGACTTAAGAATTATTAAAAAAATACTGAGTGATATGGAAAGTTAAAAAAACATAACCAAAAATTCCTACAAATGTGTTTAACATAAAAATGAGTTAAACATTGTCATTTTTTGATGACACATTCCCTTAAAGTCTGGAGGATTAGGCGGCCAGGGTAGTAGTTGAAAGTCTTAGTCATGCTTTTCCGGCCAATGGTAGACATTTCTAGCCATGTGCCCTTGTCATTGTCTTGCTGGAGGTTCCCATCTATGGATGGATTATTTTCCACATCATTTAACTCATATTTTAGACACCCGTTGGGCAGCGTTGTTTCATCTTGGCAGGGAGCTGCTCCATTGTAACGAGGCCATTCAGATTGGGAATCATTTATTGCAACTCTGGTTACAATTAATTAGCCAGTTTTCAAGCCAATTAAAAACTATTGAGTACAAAATAAAGACCTTTACTTATCCAACAAGCAATTATGAGGGACAAAAACGCTATGTACAGCCGCCCCTCTATCCAGACTTCTATTCAGCTCCCTTTAAATACCAATCAAGCTGGCTTGGCAACTTTTGTCCTTGGTGTGCTGGCCATCGCTTACAGTAATACTCCTGTACATATTCCCTTAAAGGGGTTTCGCCACAAAGTTAAATTAACGTAGGAAGCTTGCAAATTAAATAATAAACGTTTTCATCATTATTAAAAATTCTGCGCCATTTTTGTTTTAGCTGCTCCTTTAGTGATCCATTGTTTACAGCTCGTTTCCAGGGGATTCGACCAGGGCTGAGAGCTCCTGGCCAGACCTGCTCCGACATCACCTCTCCTCTCATGCAGCTACTGAGTATTCAAACCCCAGGTGCTGTCATTCTACTCCCGTTCTCTGTACTCCTTAGTAATTAATCAAACAGTGCTAATAATAATAATAAAAAAAAAAAACTCAATGAGGTCTGTGCATTGATTAAAGAGAGAAAAATCCACAGGTTTGGTTCTTGCAGGGATTTGAACCTAGGACCTGTGTGCTGTAAGGGAAAAACTTTACCTCTGAGCTACATTGTAGCTACGCACAGTTCTTTACATAAACAGTACAATACTGATTAAAAAAACTGGTCCAAAAGTAGGTATCAATCACTATACCATAAACAACAAATGCCAATATGAAGTATAATAATCTCAAATAATTACCATATAAAGAAATTTTATTCCAAAAATAATTTAATTACAGATTCAGCTATCACAACTTAAACAACTGTAAAAACATTTAAAATCACAAAATACCCCCAATACAATCTTGTTGACATATCCATCACTCAAACAACATGAACCACCAATACCTTCAGGCAAAAAATATAACTTTTATTTAAGACTATAGATAAAAAGTAGTGTACAATTAACACACCCTAGAAGACCCTATTAATTACTACCTATCAACGCTAGGAGAAGGACAGAGCACCCGCCCTGAAAAAGGGCGACCCCGTATACCCTGTCTTACTATACCCTATAGGTCCCTGGGACATACCCTACACAACTAAATAACATTAAGCCACAACAAAACAAAAATCTCCTAGTGAAACCCGTTACAAACACATGCAAAAATAAACTAACTTATAAATACTAAACATAGACAAAAAATAAAAGATATCCCAACGCGTGTCCCCCACTGGTAATGTGGGTTCATCAGGGGACCATACCACAAAAAACACCTGATAACACAAAAATGGCAAATAGGTAGGAAAAAGACCATGCTCACGTACCGTTACATGTCATATGATGAAGAGTGGGTCCCGATATTCACTGTGGATCCCACTGGGACACGGATATGCCGACCAAGGAACCAGATACACGTTTGGGCATTAACCAACCTACTCTTTAAATACTAGAATGTCCGGACAACGCCGGAAGCTACGTCACTCCGTGGAACCGGAAATGTTAATTTTAAATAGAGTATAACCCCAAACAACATGAATACCAATGGTCCATCTGAAGGACCATCGGGATTGGGATCTTCTTTGCCTTCCTCGTCCCAACCATTGCCGCAGATACAATCTCAATCAGTCCCTTCTGCTTCTTTTTTAGAAAAAATCTTACAGACCAACTAAGGCCTCGTTCACACGGCTTATTTGGGCACGGATTGGCGCCGTACTCCGCGCCGGATTTGCGCTTCAGTACGGCGCCAATCCGTCCCTGTCATTATGGTAATTCACTGCTCTCATAGAGAACAGTGGATTCCGTCGCTCCTACCCGCTCGGCGAATCCGCCGCAGGGGGAGAAAGTGACATGCACATTATTTACGGCGCGGACGCGCTGTAAACAATGCATTGTCTATGTGGCCGGGAGCGGCGCCCCGCCGCGCTCCGGCCCTGCCCCCGTCCCGCCCCTTATTCAAGGCGGATTTGTGAGCTCAATACGGCTCACAAATCCGTCGGGAATAAGCAGTGTGAACACGGCCTAACAGTAAAAGAACATGAGACTACTCAGGCAAATCAAATCATCAATTTGTCACAGAGTTCTCACTGTAAGCGAAGTATCCGTCCTTAATAAGGGACTCTCTTTCGTGCCAAGTAATTCTTTTTCGGCGTTTGAATGGGTCAAGGATATTCACCTATTTGCACGCAAATTGAAATGGCGAAAAATTTTTAAATTGATTGACGACCGGGAGTGTCTAGATTTGGGCATTGATTCAAGCGAACTCTCTGATATACGCCTCCTAACGGGATTGTTGGAGGAGGGAGAAATGATTTACGGCGTGTACGCACCGTGAATAATGAATGTCTATGGGGCCGGCGAGCTGCTGGCCCCCCCGTCCCCCTATGCACAGCAGCCGGCGTAATTGCGGGCGAAATCCGTCCCTGCAATTACGTCGGCAATAAGCCGCGTGAACTGGCCCTAACCCATCAAGTGATCATAAATACGAAAATGCATCAGACCAAAAATAACACAAATACAAAAACCTATATTTCAATTCATTACCAAAGTAATGGATATGTCGCCAAGGAGGGTATTAGCCTTGACGCGCGTTTTGCCGCCAGCCTTTTCAAGAGGCTGAATGCAGTACATAAAGTGGGTCCATATATACACCATAAGTCACACCCCCAGTGTTTCTATTGGCCAATAGAAAGATATCCTACCTAATGAAACTAAAATCAGCACCTGCGACAGGCAAAGATTGCATGAATGTCCGGAAGCGGCGATGTGCGCAAGTCAGCCCACATCCACCACAAGATCAAGAAGATCGCGCGTGCGCATTAAGCATATTAGTGTATTGTTGGCAACTTCCGCCCATACTAGAATACTGCACGTGCGTGCCACAGATAACAACCTAGTGAACACATACCCCCCACCGCGCAGATGTGCAGCAGCCACACACTCCACGAGGACAAAGAAGAAATAAACACACACCACATCAAACACTGTACCACCCACCAGCAAACCCCAGTCACCAACCAAAAACCCCACACCGTCCCCCAGCACCACTTTACTTTTATAAACAGACCTTTGCAATTCAAACAAATCACCCACTCCCCCGAGCTGAAGAGCTGGATGCAGGAGGTATGAAATGAGATTGTGACAAAACCCCTTTAAAAAAGGGAAAAGGTCAAAAAAAAATTTAAAGCCCTTTGCTTTTTTTTTAAAACCCACTTTTTTAAAGGAATTTTTGGTTTTTTTTTTTTTTTTTTCATACCCTTTTTAAATTTTTTTTTTTAAAATAATTTTTTAAACCCCCTTTAAACCGCCGGACCCATTTTTTGGCCTCTTTTACAGAGCCCCTTTTTTTAAATCTTCATTGTCACTTTTGTGAGAATAACTTTTTGACAATTTTAAACCCAATAAAAGTAAATTCAGAGATTTTTTTCCCCCTTTTTCGTGAAACAATTGTGTTTTTAAGATAGAAAAAAATTTTTGGGGCCCCAAAAAAATGTTGTTTTTTTTTGTGAAAAAAAACCCAAAAAATGGGAAAAATTTAAAAAATTTTCCCAAATTTTTAAAATTTCCCAAAATTTTTCTGCATGTAAGACAATGGGTTTATTCCACTCAAAATATTTTTATAACTACATCTACCATATGTCTGCTTTTTTTTTGGGCCTAATTTTTTAAATGTCCTTTTTTTTTTTTTTACAAATTTGTAGGGGGCTTAAAAATTTAGTAGAAATTTTTTAAAATTTTTTTCAACAAAATTTGCAAGACACTTTTTTTTAAGGGACCAGCCCCCAATTCCCTAACGTGATTTTGTTTTGCCCCTGTATGTTAGTCCCCCCCATAATGACCTCATTAAAAAAAAACAAACACCCCTTAAAGTATTCAAAAAGCATTTAGGAAGTTTTTTAACCCTTTAAGGTGTTTCACAGGAATTAAAGCAAAGTGGAAGTAAAGTTTCAAAAATTTTTTAACCCTTTTTTTTGCAGATTTTCAATTTTTATGCTTTATTAAACAAGAAAACCGAAATGGATCGGGGAAATGCAAAAAAATTTTGTTTCCCCCAGATTTTGCCTTTTCAGAGATATCCCATAGGGGCCCTAGTGCATTATTTGGCTCAACCAAAACCCCCCAAAAAGGGAGGAGCACCTACTGACTCTGGGGGTCTCTTTTTCATTACATTTTTATTTGGGGGCCTTTTCGGGTTTTTTGGGCGGACACCCAAAGGGGGTAAAAAAAATTTAAAAAAAACCCCCTAAAAATCCCCCAAATTTGGAAACAACCCCCCTTAAAGGAAAAATTCCCCAAAGGGGTGTTTTAAACAAAATCGACCCCCAGGTTTTTTCCACAAAAAATTTTTAGCGTTAGGCTGTAAAAATTTTAAAAAAAACTTTTTTTTCCAAAAAAATTTTCAATTTTACTAAAAATTTATTTTTTTTCCCAAGGACCGGGAAAAAAAAAACCCCCAAAAACCCTTTTGTTACCCAATTTTTTTCCCAAATTCGACAATACCCCATGTGGGTGTAAACTGCTTTTTTTGGGCCCCTGGCGGGGGCGTAAAGGGGGAGTTTTTATTTGGGATTTTGGAACGAAATTTTTGGGTGGGCCATGCCCCTTTTAAAAACCCCCCAAAATCCAAAAAATTAAAAAAACCTTTCCGAAGTCCCCCCCCATTTTGGATTCACACGCCTAAATAGATCTCATCTGGGGGTTTTTGTGCTTTTGGGGTGCACAGGTTTTCCCAAAAATTTTTTTTTTTTTTGCTTTGGGGCCCTATGAAAAGGGGGGGAAAACGCATTTTCCCCATTTTTTTTTTTTGGGCTTCAATTTACAACGTTCGCCTGCTTTATAAAGATGGGAATATCTTTACTATGGGGTCGGTAAATTGCAATGTTTATAAAATTTTATATAGTTTTTTTATGTTTTTATTACTTTTACACAATAAAAAAGGTCTAAAAAAATTGCTTTTTTAAATGTTTTCCTGTTTGATAGCCATAACTTTTCATTTTTTCTGTATACGACCCGGATTATGGGCTTTTTGTTGGGGGATATTGCCCTTTTTTTTATTCCCAAATTTGGGGGGGCAAAACCCGCTTTGATCACTTTTTTTTAAAGGGTTTTTTGGAGGCATTTTAAAAAATCAAAAAAAAAAACACTTTTCCGGGTAGTGTTTTTTTTTTTTTTAAATTTTAAAAAAGCGGTCACCGTCAGTATGGGCTGACATAAAAAGTATTATTTAAACCCAGTCGAAAAACCTTTACAGCGATCCCCCAATTAGTTTTTTTTATGTTTTCCCTGCTTTTACAAATTTAAAAACACTTTTTTTTAAAAAAAGGAAAACCTTTTTTGCATCCCAAAACTGAGGCCATAACTTTTTTTTTTTTCTGTGTCCCGGAGCGGTGTGGGGGCTTGTTTTTTGGGGGATGGTCTACATTTTTTTTGGGTATCTTTTTGGGGGACAAGACTTTTTCCCTCATTTAAACCGTTTTTTTTGGGAAAGGGAGGTGAAGAAAATACTGCAATCCTAGTAGTGTTTTTTTTTTTTTTATTTTTTACAGCACTCACCCCTGCAAATATCCATGAAACCCCCTTTGCTTTTTTTCCCGGGGCGATAAAGATTACGGCGATACCCTATTTAAAATATTTTTTTTTTTTAATTTGGGGAAACACTTTTAAAAAAAAAAAAGTTTTTTATTGTGTTAAATAATAATTTTTTGCATCGCTGTCCCTTTTGAGAGCCCTAACTTTTTTAAATTTTTCCCCTATACAGAGACTGTAAGAACTTTTTTTTTGCGGGGGGGAACTGACGTTTTAATTGGGAAAAACTTTGGCGTTTTTTTTTTTTTTTATGATTTTTGATCGCTTTTTAATTTCCTTTTTAAAGTGCTCCCGGATGCACAAAAATCGCAATTCTGTGACTGTTTTTTGTTTTTTTTTTTTACGGGGTTTTTACCATACGGGAATTAAAATGACAGATTTATAGGGGGGATCGTTACGCACCCGGGGAAAACCAAAATGGGGCTTTTTTTTATTTTTGATCTTTTTTGGGGGCGAATTTTGGGGTTTTTTAAAAGGGGGGAAAAGGGGGAGGGTATGTGTTTTAATTTTTTTTTTTGTTTTTTGTTTTTAAATTTTTTTTTTTTCTTTTTTTTTTAATTTTCCCCCTGAGGATTTGTAACTGCAAATCCCCACTGGGGAAAAACAAAAAATTTGTTTTCGTTTTTTAAAGGCGGGTCTGGGGCCAAAACCCCGTTTCTGCGTCATAGGTTTGCCATGGCAACTTTGTGAACCCAAAACCCTGGGCCCCCAATGCAATTTTGGGCATGGACCCTCAACCCAAATACCCCGGATGCATTCAGACAGCATCCGGGGATCCCGGTAGAGACGGCAAGCGGCATTTGTGCCGCTGCCTCGCCGATCGTAGGGAAAAGGGGGCCACTCCCCCCTGCCCGCGGGATCATTATCCCCGGCCCTGACAGGCTGCGGTTTTATGCGTTTTTCACCCCGGCCGGGGCTCCCCCTCCGGGCCGGGGGGGTGGGCATGAAAGCCAAACCCGGGAATTTTCCGCTGGGTTTCCCTGCCGCATCCCCGGGGCGCCTCGCCCGCAAGCCCCCCGCGAAACGCCCGGGGGGTAAAGCATACGTCCCCTTTGCGGAAAGTCACTTCCCCCTAGGGGTATGCATACGCCCATGTCGGGGAAGGGGGTTTAAATCCCGCATTTTTTATTTTGGGGGCCCCCAGGGCCTTTTTTTCTGTTTTAAAAAGCAGCAGAGAGATGCTTTTCATAGCTTTTTATGCACAAGGAGGGCCCTTTAAAACTTTACTCGTTCCATTGACTTTTATAAAGGGGAGTTTTTTTTAGTCATGGGTCTGTACCCTTTGGGAAAAAGTCCCCTGATCAGGGGGTGAAATTTGGGGAACTTTTTACTAACTCCTCTTGGGGAAATGGTGGATCCTGTGTTATCTATTCACACTGGAGTCTCCTTTCCGTTTGACCCTCTTTGTGCTGATGAGCAGACAATTCTGTACAGAACAGGAAGTGTCAGACTATTAGACTTAGTGGCCAAAGCGAAAACTGCAGAAATTAATAAACAATATTGAAAGTAATCTGGACAATTAAAAAAAAAAAAAAAAAAAACATAACCAAAAATGTTTTAAAAAACTTGTTTAATATAAAAACACGAGTTAAACAATAACTAATTTTTGATGACACTTTTCCCTTTAAAGGGGGCCCCAAAAAAATTTCCCCCCACAAAAGATGTTAAAACTTCTTACGGTCTATAATTACCTGGGCAAGATCTACAGCCCTAATGGAAGATTTTCCTTTCACTAATCCCTTCTCGCTATACCCCAGTGAACATTAGATAATAAAACAGGGTTTAAACAAATAACTGACTGATTTCTTTAATCCCTTTTAAATGCCACAGCCATTTTTTGGGCCCCTGACAGAGCCCCCATTTTTTAAAACCCGACTCACTTTAAAAAGAGAATAACTTTTTGACACTCTTACCTATCCATATGATTCAGAGATCACCTTGTGCGTTAAATTAATAAGTAATTTTGGCCCAAAAAATCTTTGTTTATTTGTGAAAAATATTGTAATACATTTGAAAATGTTGCTATTTTCAAACTTCAAAAATTTCTCAGTGTAAGACAGTTATTCCACTCAAAATAGTTTATAACTAGCATCTACCATACGTCTACTGTAGGTTGGCATCATTTTTTAAATGTCTTTATTTCTTTACAACATTAAGGGGCATAGAAATTTAGTAATTTTTCACATTTATAAGAATTTGCAATATACATTTTTTTTATGGTCAAGTCCAGTTCTGACGTGACTTTGAGGGCCCTGTATGTTAGATATCCCCATAAATTATTCCATCTAAGAAACGGCACCCCTTAAAGTATTCAAAAAAGCATTAGGAAGTTTATTAACCTATTAGGTGTTTCACAGGAATTCATGCAAACTTTAGGTGAAACTTCAAAATGTCACTTTTCTTGCAGATTTTCAGTTTTTATCCAGTATTCACAAGAATATGTAGATTTGACCAGGGAAATGCAACTTAATATTGATTCCCCAGATTCTGCCATTTTTAGAGATATCTCATATGTGGCCTTAGTGCGCTATTTGGCTCAACCACAAGCCTCACAGTAGGAGGAGCACCTACCGGACTCTGGGGTCTCATTGTCAATACAATTTTATTTAGGCGCCATTACAAGGGGCTAAAACTTAATAAACACCCCTAAAAGACACCATATTGGAAGCTACACCCTTTAAGGAATATATCCAGGGGTGTAGTGAGTATATCGACCCCACAGGTGTTTCACACATTTTTTTTAGCGTTAGGCGGTGAAAATGAAGAAAATTATTTTTTTCCCAACAATCTGCAATTTTAGCTGAAAATGTTTAATTTTTACAAGGAATCCTGGAAAAAAAGGCCCCACAAATTTTGTTAGGCAATTTCTTCCAAGTTCGACAATACCCTACATGTGGGTGTAAACTGCGGTTTGGGCGCATGGCAGGGGGTACAAGGGAGGGAGCGCTCTTCGGCTTTTGGAATGTAACACCCCTCATGGATCTCATCTAGGGGCGTATTGTGCATTTTGGGCGTACAGGTGCTACAAAGTTGTTGTTTTTTTTTTTTTATATATAGCATTGGGCATGAAAATGGGGGGGGACAGACGTAGTTCTGTCATTGTTTGTTTTTTTTGGTTTCAATTTAAAAGCGTTAAAGTGACAGGATAACTTTAATAGGGGTCGGTACAATCTGGGCATGGTTTTTTCACTACAGTGATTTGCTTTTAACATGTTGGGGAAGACTTTTCCTAAATACATTACTTTGTTGATTTTTCGTTGGTTAGGAGATAAAGATCTTATGTCTTCTAAGGGTGCGTTCCCACTGCACAGGACACATACCGGTCGGCTTGCCGGCCGGTATTTGTCCTGTTTTGCGGCCGTCCCCACAGCCGCGGGGAGGACGGCTTTTCTCCGCGATGAGCCCTCCCCCTTCACATTCATAAGCACAGGTTCCGTCCGAAAACCGGACGGAAGATTGTGCTTGATGAATGTTTTGCGGCCGGACCGCGGGCGGCAAAACTGTCGGACGGAAAACCCGTGCAGTGGGGACTGCTACACGGGTTTTCCGTAGAGCACCATTGTGCTCATTTTCCGCCGGTTTTTCAGGCGGTCTGAAAAACTGCAAACCGGCCGAAAACCTGTGCAGTGGGAACATGCCCTAAGAGCACACAAGTGTCTCTCTGGTTATGACCATCTCTCTCCCTCTTATCTCTAATTTTTAAGCTGTGTTCAGTCAATGGTGAGTCACCTTCTACAGTCTTATTTCAAAGGACTTTGAAAGCTTCTCATTTAGCTAAGTTAAGCCCCTTTAGAGCTCTACAGCCTGGTGTAATATACTTTATATATCTCTTGCACTCGTCCGTGTAAGGATATGTTCCTACGTACTTGGCATGTAATTGTGCTGCAGTGCGCCAGAATATTGCCCCACAAATAGGGTAAAATCATAACACTCACTGCCAGGGAAAACAAGAGTGATAGGCCGGGCCGTAGTGCTGGCCAGCGCATCCTTATAGCAGCAGGCGTATTGCGGCATGTACCTGTGTGCCGTGTGACCATACCCTTACAGGAACAGCAGAGCTGATGTGCCAATCACTGCTATAGACTCACCCACAGCCTGAACCGCATGTGATTCTAAAGCTGGCTCTGGCTGTGAAACTGTATAGTGAGAAAACGCCTTTAATCTTGGTTGTTTATACCTTTTACTTTGCTGCATACTTAATTTAGGCAGTTAGACTACAAAATCTGTTTAAGGCTGTTATTTAGGTTCTGTATAGCTGCTCCTAACTCACGTCTGCAACCCTCAAATATAGTAGATTTAACGAATACCATTTTGGGTATAGTTCCATCCCATCATTTGTGATATTCCTGGGTGGCATCATTCTGTTTATGTAATTGATGCTTGTGTTGCATGTTTGAGTTGTATATTTTCATATACTGTCAATGGTTTTCTTTAGGTTGGGACAAAAGGAAGGTCAGAAAAAATTCGAACTTACAACTTCCCTCAGGACCGTGTAACAGACCATCGGATTGGCATGTCTGTGCACAACATTGATGGATTCTTGTTTGGTGATGAACTTTTAGATGAGATGATTCAGGCTCTTGGTGAATTTTCAGACTATGAATCCCTCATGGAAATGATTGAGAATGCGAACATTTGTAAATAAAGGTGTTTTTATTTGTATGCTCTAGTGTTGTATATTTTTAGGTACGATTTTACTTATTTTCAGACCACCTTAAGAAATCCATGGGAGAGTAAATGGATGTGCAGATCTGATTGGTGGATTCAAGCACAGGGGCAAAACTAGGAGTATTCCATCCATAAAATCTTTTCGCTCTAGTCCAAATAAACAGCGTTTCGGTGGTATTAAAGCGCAAATACATGGTGAAATGTGCGCCACAATTACACTGTGTGAACAAACCCTTAGGGTATGTCCCCACGGCAAGGGTTTTCGGCCGGTTTTTCAGCCGATTTACGGTTTTTCAGACCGCCTGAAAAACCGGCCGAAAATGAGCACAATGGTGCTCTATGGAAAACCCATGCAGAAGTCCCCACTGCACGGGTTTTCCATCCGGCGGTTTTGCCGCCCGCGGTCCGGCCGCAAAACATTGTGTAAGCACAATCTTCCGTCCGGTTTCCGGATGGAATCTGAGCTTCTCAATGTGAAGGGGGAGGGCTTTTCTCTACTCATCGCGGAGAAAAGACGCCCCCCGCAGCCGTGAGGACGGCCGCAAAACAGGACAAATACCGGCCGGCAAACCGACCGGTATTTGTCCTGTCCCGTGAGAACGCACCTTTACTGTTCCAGCAGTCCAGCAAGAAATGATTCCTACTTCCCTCTTGGTCGCTGTTGTTCCGTTGCGATCTACGCGATCCTGGCTGCAGCTGTGACTGTTCATCGTTCACATGACCGGTTCAGCCAATCAAAGCCACGGCGGTCACATGCACACAACATTGTGTCCTGTGATTGGCTGCAACTATCACGTGAACGCGTTGCAGCTCCAACAGGGGTCGCCGCGATGGAATGACAGCATCCAGGAGGTAATCGTGAATCTTTTCATAGAAGAAGCAAAAGAAGCTCATGCCATATAGGATCAAATATTCCCGGTCTAAAACACTATAAAAAAAATATTTATCACGTACAAAGGGGTGAATCCAAATTTGTGGGTTTTTTTTTTTCCTATCAAGGAGTTTTAAAAGATATCCTATCAGTGAGGGGAATTCAGGTGCAGTTGGACAAAATGGTAAATACCCCAGTGGCTAAAATTTCTCGAGGTCCTCTCTTGCTTTTAAGACCTGTCTCTCCTAAACTATACCATGGATATAGAAAAATGGCTTAACTGGAACCTGTTACATAGGTTATGCTGCCTTTGCTGTGGGCAGCACAAACTAGTTAGCTGTGGGTGGAGCTAGCTGAAAGTAGGTGTGGCTAACACCTGCTCATGAATAGGCTGGACTCTTTCTGGCTGCAAACTGTCAGATTTGAGCATTAAATGCACTGAAACTATTGCATATTACAGAATAATGGACACCGTGCTAGAAACAGCAGGTCTGTCACTAGCTCGTGCTGTCCTCAGCAAGGGGGGCATAACCTATACAACAGGTTCCCTTTAAAAGGAACCTGTTAGATTGTTTATGCTGCCCTGTCTCAGAGCAGGATGTGATAGAGGAAGAGAAGCTGAGCTCTGTGATATATAGTTTTATTTAGTTTGTTGCTGAATTACTGAAGTAAAAACTGCTGATCCTATCTACATACAGTGAATGGCTGCTTCCCCTGTATCATTGTGTTGGGTTTTTTTCTTACCATGCTGTTTCACGGAGTCAGAAGCTGTTTTAGGGCATGTTCACACAGCATTTTTGGATCCAAAAAACGCAGCATCAATTGGATCCAAAACCCATCCAACATGCAGGTGCGTGTTTTGGATGCGTTTTGGCTGCAGCAGGATCGCACCCTATAGCTTTATACCGATTCTGCTGCGTCCTTAGGATCAAGAATTGTTCCAATTCTTGGAACGGATCCCGTTCACGATCACTCGTGTGAATACCGATGCGTGTTTAATATTAAAAGCAATGTAAATCACATTGCTATTTGTTAGCTGCGTGTTTGGGTCCGTTTAGGGTCCGACAGACGGATCCAAACACGCATCTAAAAGCGTATGTTCACACGGACTCAACGCGCCGCGAGAACATACGCTTTAAGAGGCTCTGAAACCTTCTGACTTGCTTTTGAAACCTCTCCATTACCTAGGTACCATTACCTACCTTCTTAGAAAGGATCCGAAAGAGGCAAGTAAACGCACATCGGCGATCACTCATCTGAACGCTGATGCGTGTTTTACATTGCAAGCAATATAAAACACACTGCACATTGTTAGATGTATGTCTGGGTCCATTTAGGGTCCGATAGACGGATCCAAACAGGTATCTAATAACGTATGTTCACACGGACAGTACATGCCGTCTGAACATACCCTCACACTTAAAGGAGTTGTCTCATTACAAGCTTTCAGCCAACTTCAATGTTTCTGGCAGCAAAGGATTTTTGAATTCAGGGGTGTGCTTCTTGTCTGCCTCTCCCCCTCCCCCCCCTGGCCAGCTGCTCTTGTCAGGTCGTATCTAATAGAAGCTTTGAAGTAACTAAGGGCAGGTAAGGCAGCCTGTAGCTCTCTCAGGCTGCAATTTTTGTAATCACATATATTTAGAAAAGTGATTAAATGCCTATTTTGGAGGATCCCATGTCAACATTACATCGTGGCCAAACCCCTTTAAGGGGTGTAGTTTCCAATATAGGGTCGTTTTAGGGGTGTTTATTAAGTTTTAGCCCCTTAAGGTGTCCACAAACTTGTAATGGCGCCTAATTAAAATCGTATTGAAAATGAGACCCCAGAGTCCGGTAGGTGCTCCTCCTACTCGGAGGCTTGTGGTTGACCCTAATAGTTCACTAGAGCCACATATGGGATGTCTCTAAAAATGGAAGAATCTGGGGAATCAATATTAAATTGCATTTCCCTGGTGATTACAAAAATTGCAGCCTGAGAGAGCTACAGGCTGTCTTACCTGCCCTTAGTTACTTAAATGCTTGTAGTAGATACGACCTGACAAGAGCTGCTGCCCCGGCTTGCGCAGAGAACACTTATCTGATGAGAGGGAGCTGAAGAAGCTTTCAAGGCACCGGGTAGAAATATATTGTGTTTTGTATACAGAATCCACTAGTTGTAGTGTGATTATCTGAGTAGATCCCTGCTTTATCTGATGACAGAGAACATGAAGGAGCTTTCAAGAGGCTGAAGGCGCTTTCAAGCTGCTGTGGAGAAAGCTGTTGTCTTTTGTATACAGAATCCACTAGGTGTAGTGTGATTATTTGAGTGAACATTTCACACGATCCCTTATGCATGGCTCTGTGCTCTGGCTGTGTCTCTCGCTCTCTTAGCTCAGCGTGGCTTGTTTACATTTGCTGCTTAGCAGATAAGGCACGTCCTGGCAAAACCCATTTAAGGAATATATTCAGGGGTCGTAGTGAGTATATCGACCCTACAGGTGTTTCACAAATTTTTTTTAGCGTTAAAAATTATTTTTTTCTAACAATCTGCAATTTTAGCTGAAAATGTTTACTTTTTACAAGGAATCCTGGAAAAGAACCCCAAATTTCGTTACGCAATTTCTTCCAGGTTCGACAATACCCTATGTATGGGTGTAAACTGCTGTTTGGGCGCATGGCAGGGTGTACAAGGGAGTAAGTACTATTTGGCTTTTGGAATGCACATTTTGGTTGGTGTCATGTCGCATTTGAAAAGCCCCCAAAGTACCAAAACAGGTGAAAATTTCCAGAAGTCACCCCATTTTGAATTCAACACCTTTATGGATCTCATCGAGGGGTGTACTGTGCTTTTTGGGCAGTTCAGCTATTTTTTGGGGTGTTTCAATTTAAGTGTTCACCGTGCAGTGTAAATGACAGGATAACTTTATTATGCGGGTCGGTACAATTGCAATGATATAAATTTTATATAGTTTTATTACTTTTACACAATAGGAATGCATTTATAAAAAATTGCGTTTTTATGTTGTCCTATTCTGGCAGCCATAACTTTATTTTTCTGTATACAGAGTTTTGATACCATTATGGGGTTCATATGACTCTTTGATCACTTTTTTTAAAGTTTTTGTGAGGTGTTTTGAAAAAAATACAGCAATCCTGGTAGTGTTTTTTTTTTAATTTTTCACCATATGGCATACAGTGCCTTGCGAAAGTATCCCCCCCCCCCCCCCCCTCGAACTTTTCAAACTTTTGCCAAATTTCAGGCTTCAAACATAGATATAACATTTACATTTTTTTGTGAAGAATCAACAAAAAGTGGGACACAATTGTGAAGTGGAATTAAATTTAATGGATATTTTAAACATTTGTAAAAAAAATAAAAAACTGAAAAGAGCGTAATGCAATATTATTCGGCCCATTTACTTTCAGTGCAGCAAACTCACTCCAGAAGTTCAGTGATGATCTCTGATCCAATGTTGTCCTAAATGACTGATGATAAATATAATCCACCTGTGTGTAATCAAGTTTCTGTATAAATGCACCTGCTCTGTGATAGTCTCAGGGTTCTGTTTAAAGCGCAGAGAGCATCATGAAGACCAAGGAACACACCAGGCAGGTCCATGATACTGTTGTGGAGAAGTTTTAAAGCCGGATTTGGATACAAAAAGATTTCCCAAACTATAAACATCCCAAGAAGCATTGTGCAAGCGATGATAAAGAAATGTAAGGAGTATCAGACCACTGCAAATCTACCAAGACCCAGCCGTCCCTCTAAACTTTCATCTCAAACAAGGAGAAGACTGATCAGAGATGCAGCCAAGAGGCCCATGATCACTCTGGATGAACTGCAGAGATCTACAGCTGATGTGGGAGAGTCTGTCCCTAGGACAACAATCAGTCGTACACTGCACAAATCTCGCCTTTATGGAAGAGTGGCAAGAAGAAAGCCATTTCTCACAGATATCCATAAAAAGTCTCGTTTAAAGTTTGCCCCAAGCCACCTGGGAGACACCAAACATGTGGAGAAGGTGCTCTGGTCAGATGAAACCAAAATCAACTTTTTGGGCCACAATGGGAAAAAAGATATGTTTGGCGTAAAAGCAACACAGCTCATCCCCCTGAACACACCATCCCCACTGTCACACATGGTGGTGGCAGCATCATGGTTTGGGCTTTTCTTCAGCAGGGACAGGGAAGATGGTTAAAATTGTTGGGAAGATGGAGCCAAATACAGGACCATTCTGGAAGAAAACCTGTTGGAGTCTACAAAAGACCTGAGACTGGGACGGAGATTTATCTTCCAAAAAGACAATGATCCCAAACATAAAGCAAAATCTCAATGGAAGGTTCACAAATAAACGACTCCAGGTGTTTGAATGGCCAAGTCAAAGTCCAGACCTGAATCCAATCGAGAATCTGTGGAAAGAGCTGAAAACTGCTGTTCACAAACGCTCTCCATCCAACCTCACTGAGCTCCAGCTGTGCGCCAAGGAAAAATGGGCAAGAATTTCAGTCTCTCAATGTGCAAAATTGAGAGGACATTACCCCAAGCGGCACCTTGCAGCTGTATTCGCAGCAAAAGGTGTCGCTATAACGTATTAAGTTAAGGGTCCGAATAATTTTGCATGCCCCAGTTTTCAGTTTTTTATTTTTTTACAAAAGTTTAAAATATACAAAAAATTTTGTTCCACTTCACAATTGTGTCCCACTTGTTGAGTCTTCACAAAAAAATAAAAATTTTATATCTTTGTTTGAGGCCTGAAATGTGGCAAAAGGTTGAAAATTTCAAGGGGGCCGAATACTTCCGCAAGGCACTGTGGGAACAGCAGAGCTGATATGTCGGTCTGGCCAGGAAGTGTGAGTCTAAAGCTGGCTGTGGCTCTGTGAAGCTGTATGGTGAGAAAATCTCTAAACCTCACCTAATCTTATTAGAGTATGAACTGATTGTGGGGGACTTGCTCCTGCAGGAAGCTGTTGGCTAGGGTTCTTTTTCTCCCCTATAGCATTACACTGTTCCCACTGTTCTCAGTAGGGTGTCTGTGAAAATTTAGTCTGGCTAGTTATTACAGTCTGGCTTTATTACAGTAAATACATGTGACCTCACGGTCTAAAGGAAATCTGTCATCAAAAATGTTTTTATTTGTGAAATATTGTATTGATTTTTATAGAAAGTTTATTTTCTCAATCTGTGGTAAACAGCAACATGATTTTATCATTTTTATTATTTCCCAATATTCACCAGCAGAGGGAGTGCATCCCCCTAATTTTATACACCGATATCAATACAATTTTGCTATTTTTTTGTTTACTCAGTGCTACAAATCACGTTATCCTTATTCTTCGGGTCAGCATGATTCTAGCCATGAAAAATGTAGAGATTTTATCATATATTTTAGTTAGGATCAGGTAACCTTTAGCTATTTCATGTTGCCCATCATTCAGGCAGCATAAAGTAGCTGACCGGTTCTCTTTAAGTTAAAAAATATACAGTACATTAAAAAATAATAAAATATTGTTCTATATAATAAAGAGAATTGTGGCATCTCTTAAGTAAATGAATAGTGTTGTGTACATGTGTGGCATTTGTATAAGCTGTTTAACACCTAATGTGACTTTTTTCAGTTTTTAATTCCTGCTTTCCAAAAGCTGTATTAAATGGGTTTTCTCACCACTCTGATTAGCTTAAAACATTTAGGCAAAGGTAAATTAAGACCCATTAAGCAAATACATTGATGATCTCATTTTGCTTTGTTTCAGAGCTAGAGAAGTTTTTATATCTCTTGTGTACAAGCGCTTCCCTTAGTTACTGACCATCTCTTCTGGCTCTAGCCCTAGCCAGGATGGTTACTTCATTGCCTGCTGTGTCTTAGCAGCAGCACAGGAGCTTGTTTGTTTCTTATTGACAAACTTTAAACCTTTAGCGCTCTGTAGACTTCTGCTCTACTGTCCTCCATAACCAATGTCTCCATCACAAGCTCAGCTAGGAATAGCAGAGCTGATATGCCAGTCACTGTAGAACCGCACAGAAATTGAACAGTAATTCCCATTGAAAATAATGGGAAGCGGATTTCAGTCAGGTTTTGATGTGAATCAGTGTCAAAAACTCTAGGGGTATGCTCACATGGCATTTTTTGAATTGTAAATTTACGCTTCCAAATCTGCTTCACAAACTGCCTGGTTAGAGGCTTATTTTGAAAAATCCTATCCCCATTGTTTCCTATGGCAATTTTACGAGCGAAAAACACCTCAAAAATTGACGTCACTTAATTTTTACGGCTGTAATTGCATCCAGAAAACAGCTCGCAATTATGCTTGTGAAATATGCTTAGTGTGAACAGCAAGGCGTATTTTACATTGTATTCCATGAAGGAAGATTTGAGGCTTGTCTGAGGCGGTTTTTGGGCCGTTTTCCAGCACATAAAACGCGCTAAAAAAAAAGCTAAATAAAACCGCTGTGTGAACATATCCTAGGCCTTATGTATGAAGACTGTCTCTGTTGCCTATAGCAACCAATCAAAGCTCAGCTTTTTTTTTTATACAGTGCTCTGGAAAAATAAAAGTGGAGTTCTGATTGGTTGCTATTGGCAACAGACAGTCTTAGTGCTAGACCATTTTCATACAAAAGGCCCTCCGTGTTCATACCATTGGGGTGTGTTCACACAACGGATTTTAAGGAATTCGACATGGATTCTGTGTTGATTTCCTGTGTAATCTGTCAGATTTTTCACATTACTAATATCAAATCTGTGAAATAGAAAAAAATTCACATTCTTTCCCTTAATTCCACTCTGGAAGGAGGGACGCAGATTAACCGCATTAATATAGGGGTAACCCCTGTCCAAATCCATGGTGAATGCCGCCTCTGTAAAGTAAATATCTTTGGTAGAAATCTGAAGTATCGCCTTGTATTTCTTCTGAGGAAAATCGGACATGTGAACAGGGCTATGGAGTCGGAGTCGTCATAAAATGGACCAACTCCGACTCCCAAAATATATAAGTTGGTCCCGTTAATTTGATGCCGTGCAAAGAGCAATTTTATATAGTCATCTTACCTATTTTATGCATAAATGTGACTTGCAAGTATTTAGCATCTGCTTAGTTCTGCAGAATCTTGTCATGTAAATGCATTGTTACTGTTTTGCTCCTAAAAATCAAAATGTTAGTTTTTATTATTTTGTTAGCATTTGGGAAATCTGCCTTTGGTTTTCAGCACTGCCTGAATCCTTCTGGGCTCTGAATCAGATTCAAGCATATCTTGACCAAAATCTGATCCCAGGTCTCTTCTACACATTCAAAAGATCAAACATTGTTATCCTTTTGCTTGTCAGTGTATGTTCTACCTAAATAGCTTAATTATTGTATCATAAGGTGATAAAAAGCTGGATGTTACCATTTTACTATAGTAAAGTTATCACTTAAACCTGCGCCGTGTATGAGTCGGAGGTTTGGGAAATTGAGGAGTCTGAGTCGGGGCTTTGGCTTGCCGACTCCACAGCCCTGCATGTGAACATGCCCCCAGGCTGGATTTACACAGCGGTTTTTATTCACATCTTGGGCACCACAGCACACCCCTGACTGTCCCATTGTTTTCAATAGGAATGCACACCACCATTCACATTTTGGCCTGTACTGTGTATTTTTACCAATGTGGATTCCAAATCCACAAGGTATATAAAAAAAAAAAGTGCCTGTCACTTTTTCTGCACCTACTCAGTGCGGAGAACGCAACAAGAGCCAAGAAGTGGATTAAATCCTAGTAAAAACCTCATCAAGAAGAAAGTGGAACATGCAGCAGAAATTCAAGGGTGTTTGTTTTTCTATGCCGTTTAGACATTCAACCATCGTATTTTTGGCGGTTTTAGGGCTCTAAAACCGCTGAAAATCCGACCGTTCAGCCTGCCCACAGACTTTAATTGAAAAAAAGACCTGTAGTCTACACTTCTGCTCGTTTTCTGGCTTCGTTGTATTAAACAACATGTTGTATAATATGCTGGTGTTTTGAGTTTTGCTGTCTGTTTCCCATACAATCAATTGTATGCGCTGGCGACAGAATGAGTGCGCAAAACGAGACAAAAACTGCATTGGACAAAAATCGGTTGACTTTCGGACAATTTTTTTTTTTTAAAATCTGTGTGTCCGCAGTAAAATTACACTGTATGAAACTACTCTAAGGGTATATTCACGGCTGATTTGAATGCTGTTTTTGGTGCATTTTCACACGCAAAATAGCGTCCAAAAAAACGTCCAAAACACAATCTGTTCATTTTTATTCCTGTGGAAAACAGTGTCGTAGTTTACACTCCATGGTTTTGATATCCGATTCCTGCAGCCCTTATGTACTGGGTTGCGGGGAATCAGACTGTGTTTTTTTTTGCACAAAAAACACTTAAAAAAAAAAAAAAAAAAAGCCACCGCGGGCCAGCAGTGTGAAAATGTCGTCGGTATTTGGACAACATTTTCACATTGCTTTGTGAACTTAGGGCCACATGTTTGAAAAGGTCTATGACTCTCCTTGTTGCTCATAGCAACCAATCAGAGCTCCCCTTTCATATCATATAGTGCTCTGAAAAAAATGAAAGGGAGCTCTGAGCGATTGCTATGGGCAACAAAGAAAGTCTTAGACCGAGACAGTTTTAATACATGTCCCCCTTAGCCTAACGGTATGTTCACTGATTTTTCAGCGTCCAAATCCACTTCAAATCCTTGTCTGAAAAGCGCCTCACATTATAAGTTTTCAGACGAGGATTTGATGAGATTTTTGAGACTCGCAGTTTTCGCCGTGGTTTTATTTAATATTACGGATACTTTAACGATACAATGTTAAGCCTGTAAAGCAACAGTAAAGGGAGAAACATTACAGGGAGTGTAGCAGATTTTCGGCGTGAACCCCTCTCACAATATGCTCCATACTTTGTTTGAGGCGTTTCCACAGTGAAAATCCGACCCCATTGCTTCCTATGGGCATTTTACACAAGAATTGACATCACTACTTTTTCAGCACTGAACGACGCGGTTTTTCATAGTAAGCAATGAAAATGAGCTGGGGGAGATTTCTAAGTGTTTTGGGAGCGTAAAACAGTGTCCGGATCAGCTGTGCTTATTTCACAGAAGCGTTTTCTTCATTTGATGTCTTTTGCGCCTTACTTTCCTGCGTTTCTACAGTACAGCAGTCTTCATTGTAATTGATGGACCTTTTACCACGTTTATACGCTAATAATAATCATACATTGCCATTTCTTGATCAGCGTGTAGCGTGGCAAATGGTGCAGCTCTGTGCCTGAGGCTCGCTTATTCCCATTCTAGTCAATGGGACCTTAATGTCAATGTTTCTGAGGCATAATCACAAAAATGTAAGAAAATAAGCCGGATGCCGCAGACTGCGCATTTTTGCTGCTTATTTTCATGCGTTTCACTCCAGGGAACCTCATTGCATCCTTTCCCCGGTTTAGTGGCTAATAGCGGTCCTGCACTGCCATTGTTTTGTGCAGTCTGCCGTGTGCCTGATGGGCGCTTATTCCTATTTAATGGAACCCTAATTTTACATTTTTGGGGGCACATTTTGACCCGTTCCCTCGTGCATCTAAAAGCTTGCAAGAATAAGTTGTGCAAACCCAGCCCAAGCTAAATTCAGTCGTTTTTTTTTTTTTTTTTTTGTTTTTAGAATTCTCAAATGTTCATGGACTTTTACACGGTCTGGAGAGCTAGATTATGTTTTCTCCTGTCAAATTGGTTGCGCCTATGTGCAAATTACAATGGTGACTCGTCCCACACTCTCGTTCTCTCACGGTGGCTACCTGGCTATTTTTTTCATTCTTTAACCCCACTTTCCCGCTAAGGTAAATAAGGGCAGTTCTACCTTGCCAGACACCAACATGGCGGAGTAAGCGCTGACGTCAGTGGACTTGCCTCTCATCCTCCAATGAGAATCGCAGGCTGCTTGGGCGCCAGACGCCTCCTGGTTGGCTGATCGTAGGCCGGAAGCGACTGCTCATTGGACGAAGTTTTTAGACGCGAAATTTGAACACTTTCTAAGTTGCTTCAGTAGCTGGCGCCATTTAACTGACAGAGATAGGAACCGGTGCTCGTATGTAGTGAGCGGCGGGCACGGATCGGCCGGCGGGGTGTAGTGCACAGGGAAGAGGAGGTTTATTACAGCTCTGTACGTATGAGGAGCTGAGGGCACAGCAGCCAGCAATCTGTGGTATAAAGCCGGGACGGAAGGCCCCGGGGTCGGAAAGTTCCCCTACTCCCACCCGGGGGCACGTACCCCGCTGGATCACAAACGTTGTGGGGAGTTTCTGGGGCTATAACGTCCGCTGTCACATACAGATGCCGCGGTGCGGGCGCGCTATGTTTAGGCGCCACACACACATATGGTAGACAAGTCTCTGGGCGCCAAGTGTAGAGATGGCTATAGATACACAAGTCTCTATATAGGTGCGGAGATATCTATAATACAGGAGTTACTATATAGGTGCGGAGATATCTAGATTTGTGTGGTGAAATGTGTCCCGTCTGTGTGAAAGGGAACAGATGGTTGGAGGGAAACTCCTCATGTGTAAAGGTCATGGCCGTCCACACAGTGCCCGGAGCCTCCGGTGCCCCCTACCTGCTAGGGCACTGCGAGCTCATCTCTCCACATGACGCCCCGTCTGAGAGGATTACATTCAATAGACTGGCACCCGCCAAAAGCACTGCGGGCAGGCCACCATTTTGTGTTGGGGGAGAGGGGGTCCTCCGGTGCAGTGTGTCGCGTAATGGAGGCGCGGGGTCCGGGGACAGCTCCTCTTTTCTGGACTCGGCCAAAATGTGGGTCTCATGTGAGACGGGGCTCTGAGGCGAGAGCAAGTTTAGGCGGCCCGAAAATGGCGCTAGTGGGGGGAGGGGAAGTGCTGCGCCATTTACTGTGTTACCAGCCTGCTGCATGAGCCACCGCTCTGGGATTGCAATGTGTATAGATATATATAGATGTGTGTGTGTGTGCATTCACCTTGTATACAGTGTGGAGTTCAAAAGCTGTTTGTGTATAGTTAACAGGTGTGTGTGTGTGGTGTTTTTAATATTTATATATTATATATAATTATATATATAATAAAAATATATATTTAATATATATATGAGTTGTGTATATAGATATAGTGTATTTACTTATGCTATAAACATATATACTAGTTTTTGTGTGTGTATATATATATTTTAAAAATAATTCAACATGCAAAAGGGGTAACATAGGATCACTAGATTTACTGTGTGTGGTGTGTGTGTGTGTGTGGTGTTGTTGTTATTTATATTTATATAATATATTTATATCAGGTGTTTATTGATTGTGTGTGATATATATAATATTATATATATAATATAATTTTATTTAAAATTAACTTATCAAAAAAACTTTGTACTTGGAATTATTTATTACATGTATAAGCATGTAATAATGATAAGCATGTTATGATATAGTTAACATATTACAAAAAAACATGTATAAAAAAATTGTATATATCAGTAGTGTATACAGTCTATATACACAATTGCACCATTTCCGTACATTTGTGTCATACCTCATCAGGAGAGGTTTCCTACGGGTGAGTTCACACAGCGGCTTTATCAGCACTAAGTAAGGCCATGTTCACACGGCGTATTTCGCGGCGTACAGCGCTCTAATACGAGCGAATTGCGCCCCATAATTACGGTAATCCATAGTCTCATAGAGAATTACGCCTCCTCTCCCCGTTCGTACAGTACGATCGTATTAAGCGTTTTACACTGAACCCTATGTAAAATCATGGCTGTTCACAGTATTATCGTATTGTACGTGCGGGGAGATAAGCGACATGTCACTTATGCACGGCTTTCGCGGCGCACATGCCGTCGCCTCGCAGACACCCCCGTAATTAAGCCGTGTGAACATACCCTAAGTGTGGTTTTCTCATTGAATATTCCGACCGTGCCAGCGCAGAATTTCAGTGGGTAAAAAGACCCGGGGCCCCCACGGGCGGGTTTGCCCCCGTCCCTTTATATTATCGTGCATAACTGCGTCAAAGCATGTGTGTTCTTATTTTATGGGGCAGGTTACGTGGATAATACTGTGAAGGCGATTTTCATAGGGGTTCAGTGTAAAACGTTTAGGGTATGTTTTACACGTGTAAAATTTCGGGGCGTACTTTCGGCCCTTCGAGTGTGATCATCGAATCCCCCTGGTCAGGGTGAGGCCCCATAGTCGTCCCCCCCCCCCCCCCCCTCCAGGGGGTCAGGGTGATGGTCCCCTAGTGTCCTCCCCCCCCCCCCCCCCCCCCCCCCCAGGGGTCGGGTGATGGTCCAAGTCTCGTCCCGGGTCAGGGTGATGGCCCATAGTCGCCTCTTCCCCCCCCCCCCAGTGGTAGGGGTGATGGCCCCCATTCCTTTTTTTTTTTTATTCTTTTTAGCCCCCATGTCCGTGTCTCCCCCTGGTCAGGGTGATGGCCCAAAGTCCGGTCTCCCCCCAGTGGGCAGGGTGATGGCCCCTAGTCGTCCGTGTCTCCCCCAGTGGTCAGGGTATGGGCCCCATAGTCGTCCGTGTCTCCCCCCAGTGGTCAGGGTGATGGCCCCTAGTCTTCCCGTGTCTCCCCCAGTGTCAGGGTGATGGCCCCCCATAGTCTCCGTTCCCCCCCAGTGGTCAGGGTATGGCCCCATATCGTCGTCGTAGTCCCCCATGGTCAGGTGATGGCCCCATAGTCCGTGTCGTCCCCCGTCCCCCATGGTCAGGGTGATGGCCCCATAGTCGTTCCGTCGTCGTCACACTCCCCAGTGGTCCAGGTGATGGCCCATAGTCTCCTCCCCCCCCCCCCCCCCAGTAGGTCAGGGTGATGGCCCCATAGTCGTGTCTCCCCGTCCCCCAGTGGTCAGGGTGATGGCCCCATAGTCCCCGTCCCCCAGTGGTCAGGGTGATGGCCCCATAGTCCACCCCCCCCAGTGGTCAGGGTGATGGCCCCATAGTCGTCGTCCCCCAGTGGTCAGGGTGTTGGCCCCATAGAGGCGTGCCCCCCCGCCCCCCCCCCCCCCCCCAGTGTCAGGGTGATGGCCCCATAGTCCCCCCCAATGTCAGGGTGATGGCCCCAAAGTCGGTCGTCGTCCCCCCCCCGCCCCCCCCCAGTGTGGCAGGGTAAGGACCCATAGTCCCCCCTCCCCCCCCCCCGTTGTCAGTGGTGAAGGCCCCCCCATATCGTTACGTCGTCCCGTCCCCCCCCCCCCCCCCCCCAGTGGTCAGGGTGATGGCCCCATAGTCGTCGTCGTCGTGTCCCCCCCCCCCCAGTGGTCAGGGTGATGGCCCCATACAGTCCCGTTCGCGTCCCCCCCCCCCAGAGTCAGGTGTGTGGCCCCATAGTCGTCGTCGTCCCCCCCCAGTGTCAGGGTGATGGCCCCATAGTCGTAGTCGCCCCCCCCAGTGGTCAGGGTGATGGCCCCATAGTCGTCGTCGTCGTCGTCCCCCCCAGTGGTCAGGGGGATGGCCCCATAGTCGTCGTCGTCGTCCCCCCCATTGTCAGGGATGGCCCCCATATCCGTCAGTCCCCCCCAGTGGTCAGGGGATGCCCATAGTCTCGTCGTCCCCTAGGTGTCAGGGGGATGCCCCATAGTCGCCCCTCCCCCCCCCCCCCCCCCGCCCCCCCCCACCCCACCCCCCCAGTGGTCAGTGAGGCCCCATAGTCGTCCGCGTCCCGCTCCTCCCCCCCCCCAGTGGTCAGGGTGAAGGCCCCATGAGTCGTCATCCCTTCTCCCCCCCCCCCCCCCAGTGGTCAGGGTGATGGTCCCCATAGGCGTCCCCCCCCCCCATTTGGTCAGGGGATGCCCCATAGTCGTCGTCGCCCCCCATGTTCATGGTGATGCCCCATATCGTCGTCCCCCATGGTCAAGGTGATGGCCCCATATCGTCGTCCCCCAGTGGGTCAGGTGATGGCCCCATAGTCCCGTCGTCCCTCCCCATGGTCAGGGTGATGGCCCCATAGTCGTCGTCCCCCAGTGGTCAGGGTGATGGCCCCATAGTCGTCGTCCCCCAGTGGTCAGGGTGATGGCCCCATAGTCGTCGTCCCCCAGTGGTCAGGGTATGCCCATATCTTCCGTCCCCCAGTGGTCCAGGTGATGCCCCATAGTCCGTGCTCCCCCAGTGGTCATGATGGCCCATAGTCGTCCGTCTCCCCCCCCCCCCCATTGTCAGGGTGATGGCCCCATAGTCTCGTCCCACGTCCCACCCCCCCCCCATGGGTCAGGTGAATGGCCCCATAGCGTCCCCCTCCAGTGGTCAGGGTGTTGGCCCCCATAGTCGTCCCCCCTCCAGTGTCAGGGTGATGGCCCATAGTCGTCGTCGAGTCGTCGTCCTCCCCCCCCCCCCCCCCCGTCCCCCCCAAGTCGTTCCAGAGCATGGCCCCATAGTCTCACGTCGTCCCCCAGTGTACAGGGTCATGGGCCCCCTTTTTTCATATCTCCCCCCCCCCTCAGTGTTCAGGGTCAGTGGGCCCCCATAGTCCGTCGTCGTCCCCCCCCCCACCCCCCCCCCCCCCCAGTGTCAGGGTCATGGCCCCCATAGTCGTCGACCTCCCCCAGTGGTCAGGGTGAGGGCCCCATAGTCCGTCCCCCCACCCCCCCCCCCCCCCCAGTGGGTCGAGGGTGAGGGCCCCATAGTCAGTCGTCGTCGTCGTCCCCAAGCTCCCCCCCCAGTGGTCAGGGTGAGCCCCATAGTCGTCCCCCCACCCCCCCAGTGGTCAGGTGATGGCCCCATAGTACGTCGTCCCCCATGGACAGGGTGAGGCCCCATAGTCGTACCCCCCCAGTGGTCAGGGTGATGGCCCCATAGTCGTCGTCCCCCCCAGTGTCAGGGTGACGGCCCCATATTCCCCTCCCCCCCCCCCCCCTCCCCCCCTTCCCCCCCCCCCCCCCCCCCATAGTCATTTAGACACCCCATATAGGAGGCCCCCTAATGATTATAAAACAAAAAAAAATCCACTTACCTGCTGATGTCCGTTGCAGCGAGGGCCCGTCCCGGGAGCTGTGTACGGTGTAAGCAGCGTTGACTCACGCCGCTTACGCCCCCACGCAGCTCCCAGAGATCTCCTCGGTGGCAGCGGCTGTCAGACGAGAGACCAACAGCGTCACAGGGGGCGTGAGCAAGCGGCGCGTCACGCCCCCTCAGCGACGCCCTATGAACAACGCTCCCCGAAGCTTGTACATACAAGGGGAAAGTGGGAGGGAAACGATCCACCTCCTGCCTTCTCCCCTTACTGACTGACCAGTGGCAGTCAGGGAGGATCGCGGGCCTTGTGTTTACACCTGTGTTCTATACTATCTGCGGTCCAAGGTGCCATACATCGCCACCTAGGATCGCAGAAAGCATGGCTCTTTCTTTCAGTAAGGGCTTGTTCACACAGAGTTTTGACTCCGGTTACAGGCTTTTTAGATTCTCGGGGGGGGGACCGAAGAAAGACCCAAGACGGATCTAACAATTAGCAGGATTTTTATCATGGGGTCATGATAACCGCAGCCGTTCAAGGGAAAGATCCCGCGCATGATCCCCTCCTGCCTCCCGGGCTCGGTTCTTTGAAAGAATTTGCATGTCAATTTTTGTGGGTCCGTAAAGCGGACGGGACGGCGGGAAAGAAAAACACCCCGGATCTCTTATGTGAAACGACCTGCGTGCCCCTCAAGCCCGCATTGAAAAATTCACGCTAATTTTTTTGATCCGTCTTCTTCTGTCCCAGAGAGGGATCTAAAAAGCGCTTGAACACGAAGTCAAAACTCCGTGTGAACAAGCCCTAACAGCGGCACCCCTGCTCACTGGTCGAGTGGTTTTACAACTTATTCACCTCAATGGGTCTGAGCTGCAGTACCAGACCCAACCAATGGGCAGGTGTTTTACGGTTTCTTAAAGAAAGCTGCCTTATTTTTCTGACTGTAGAAAACACTATATAATCAATGCTTACCATTGCCTTCCTTGTTCTGAACCTTTCTTTTTTGGGGCCTGTTAATAGCAACTGAAGCTCCATAAGAGAAGAGGTGTGGTACACATACTGTTCTCTGAGGCGAGGGATTGATTTGCATTTTGCCAAGTGATAGCAGAAAAGGAATATCTCTCCTTGGGGGAAAGCCATCATATTGGGGTTTAGAGTTTTTGGATTGCTTTTTGCCCCCACTGCACTGCATATCACAAGGGATTTGGGAAAGGAGCTGAAAATCAAGGGCCCTTTATTGGATGTAACAAATCCTCAAATTGCTTCTCACAAACGGAGTCTTTAAGAAAAAGGGATATTAGCCAAGCCAAATTGATTTTTTAAACTTGAAGGGTATTTATCATTACCCTTTTACGACTTGTGTTTTATCGTTACACGTAAATCCAGGGGGAAATCTCTCCTCCCAGTAGGGTCTTCCCTCAAAAACACGGGGGACTCTATTCTGTGTGAGCGGGGGGGAAGGGAATATGTCACAGCTCTGCGGCCTCCGCAATGTTTCAGTCAGTAGAGCTGTCCGTCCCTCCCAGGTGCAAAATGCCTTGTAACCCCAAACACCTGTTTGTGTAGCAGTTAAACTAAGCCTGAACTGAGGAAACAAATGTGAGAAATAAAAGGTGCCCCCCCCCTCCCCTTCTGTCACAGGAGAGGTAGGGGACTGTTAAGGGTGTGTTATATGGGGGCAGTGAATAACAGCTAGAACCAGTAATTGCCCAAACCTTTACATAGTCATTATTGGGGAAAGGGCATAAAAAAGGGGTAGATGGGCCCTTTTTTTTTACAAAATCATAGGCAGTTCATTTCACTTTCATTTTGCACAGCTCAGAGGGGAGTAAGCACAGAGTGCAGACAGCCGATCACAGCACAGGGGGGAGGGGGGGACGTCCAAACAGATCAGTCAGCCAATCACAGAAAAAGGAGCATGGCCCGACCACCTGCTGCAGAAATGGCTATAGATGCACAGATTAGTTTATATCTGCTATACTAAGTGATTTAGGTAATGTAAACCTATTGCAAAAGTGCTTATTGTTACTGTCCCCATCATTACAGAAATTATCTTTGTAGCGAGAACCGAAGATGTATACTGGCTTCCATTTTGATTACTTTTTGGGGATAGACATTTTCACATACACTACTGGTCACAAACCCTTGGTGGCTGGACTGTTATGGATCTCACCGAAGACACTTTAGAGATCGTGCACTCATGAAGTTTTAGAACTGTGGTTGGTCTATACGAAATATAACATTTTATGGTGACCTTTTTCTTTGTGTTGGCGTGTGTGTGTATATATTATATGTGTGTGTGTGTGTATATATATATATATATATATGTGTGTGTGTACACACTGTATATACTCAAGTATAAGCCGAGGCACCTACTTTTGCCACAAAAAAACGGGAAAGCTTATTGACTCGAGTATAAGCCTAGGGTGAAAAATGCAGAGGCTACTGGTGGATTTTAAAAATAGATACCAATAAAATTACATAGGCAGTTTAATGTCACCCATGGGCAGATATAGGCAGTTTAATGTCCACCCATGGGCAGATATAGGCAGTTTAATGTCCCCCCATGGGCAGATATAGGCAGTTTAATGTCCCCCCATAGGCTGGTATAGCCAGTTTAATGTCCCCCCATAGGCTGGTATAGCCAGTTTAATGTCCCCCCATAGGCAGATATATGGCAGGCTATAGCCAGGTATAGGTCCCCATAGGCAGGTATAGGTCGGGTTTTAAAACAAAAAACAACCACTTACCTGCTCCCCCGTCCCATCTCCGGCGCGCTCCCTGTCTCTGGGCACAGGGTGATGTCATCAGGCCGCGCAAGCAGCATGATGACACACACTGCCTGTGCCGGAAACGCCGGACAGCCTTGAGTCTTGAGTCTGCGGCCATCCGGAGTCCACTCTCTCGCTCTCTGCTCCACAGTGGTATCTCTTCACCTGTATGCGCGCCGGAGGCGAAGAGATAGCCGGAAGTGCACGGGCCACCGCAGTGCCCGGACGCTGTCGGCTGTAATCGGCATGGTTATATGCGCTCCCTGAGGAGCCGCATATAGCTGAAGCGTCCCTGTCGGCACTCCAGCACCCGAGCGCCGACAGTGACTCGAGTATAAGCCGAGGGGGAATTTTCAGCACATTTTTTGTGCTGAAAAACTCTACTTATATTAGAGTATATACGGTATATATAATATTATTTATTTATTTTTTATCTTAAGTATTCTTTGTGACTTTTTTTTTTTTCTCTACAGGTCTCAATCTAGTGTTGCATAAACGTAAAGATGAAGTGCGGGCTAAGGACCCCGACCAAGTTATCGCCAGCAAAATTAAAACCAGAAGTAAGCCCAACCAAGCATGAGTGTGAACCATGCAAAGGACAGGAGCTCTCGCCGAAGGCAGGGCACTCGGGCACCAGTGTAGAAGATCTGTCTGCTAGCCGAGTGGATATTACTCAGGACAGGCCTGTAAATAACAAGGAAAATCTTCTGCATAGGCTAAATGCCGTAGAGACCAATGACTTGGAATGTAGTCCTCTTCAGGATAGTGGTTATGCTTCAGTTCTGCTCAGTGACTCTCAGAGCCAAGATGAGGATCATTTTGGCACTAGCATTACATCCACACCTTTGTTTGAGACACCAAAGCAGCAAACAATACAGGAAAAAGCTACTGCGCTCCATCCTGGTACCCTCTCATCATTACCGGTGCTCCGTTTTGAGGAGTTTGTCTGTTCCACTTTGAAAAAAAGTGGCAAAAGAAATCCTCGGATTGACTGGAACTCTGTTGAAGCCATTTCCCGTGAAGACTTTAACCTCAATAAGCTTATTGGCAAAAAAATGGGACTGGAGAGGATGGACATTCTTGGGGAGCTTTTCCACAGGGACTTTAAGCACTTGCTTAGCAAAATCTTACAACACCTTAATGCAATTGACTTAATCAAGTAAGTTGTGGTTTTTTTTTTTTTGGTTTTTTTTTTTTGTTAATTGCTGAATTGCTTTATAAAGATTTGTCCGTACATCTTTTTAACATATAAATCTTATTATTTTTAAGGAACTTTTTTTTTTTTTTTTTTTTTTTTTTTTTTAAAGATTTCTGCTTGTAGAAACTAGGAATCTATATTGGTGAGATTAAAACATGTCCTGGTTTAAGTATTCTATTTTATCAAGAGAGGTTTCAATTTAGTGTCAACATAGTGAATACAGATGCTACAGGCCAAACTCCTTTATAGATGACCTGTGTTGGATAATTAGCAATCACGTTAGGCCTGGTTTACATCTGCTTTGGAGGTTCGGTTTGGCACAGCTGTTGTAGTTTGTCAAAAATTGCAGAAGAAAACTAGTGCAGCATGCAGCGCTGCTTACTTTGTTCAAGTGCTGGGAGAATGTGACAGACTGCTTAGTCCATGATGTCTATCAGGTGCCATTGGAGCAGGGCTGTGGAGTCGGTAAGCCAAAGCTCCAACTCAGACTCCTTAATTTTCCTGACACCGACTCCTGACTCCAACTCCCTCATCCATGGCATATGTTTAAGTGATAACTTTACTGTGTTAAAATGGTAACATCAAGCTTTTTATCACCTTATGGTACAATAATCAAGCTATTTAGGTAGAACATACACTGACAAGCAAAATTGTAACAATGTTTTTGACTTCTGACTTTCAGGCTCCATATCTCACCATCCACTATAGCTTTGAACATGAGGTTCCCATCATTTTGTAGACATTTATATTACCTGTTTTATACATTCATTATTTAGTATTTAGCATCTGCTTAGTTCTTCAGATGTAACTACATTGTTACTGTTTTGCTCCTAAAAATCAAAGTTTGGCTTTCAGCACTGCCTGAATCCTTCTGGCCATGCTCTGGATCAGATTCAGGCATGTCTTGACCAAAATCTGATCCCATGACTCTTCTACACGAATACAGCTTTTTCTTCAACTCTAAGGCTATGTTTACAAGGCTTAAAATGGGCCGTATTTCGGTAATTACGCGCCGGAGTGCGCCAATTACGGGCCGCAAACGGCCCATTCATTACAGTAATTCACAGTTCTCATAGAGAACTATGGATTACGTCTCCTCTCACCGCCCGGCGAATACGCCGAGGGGGGAGATAATTGACATGTCACTTTCTAGCAGCGTATAAGCGCCGCTAGCAGTGATTGTCTATGGGCCGGCGAAGTGCCGGCCCCCTGCTCACTCCCCCGCTCCCGCCCCCGTCCAAACGGCGTAATTGCGGGGCGAAATTACGCCCCGCAGTTAAGCCGTGTGAACATAGCCTTAGGGTATGGTCACCGGGTATTGCGGCGCTTCGTCCCGGCCGCAGTCCCTGTGTGTTTTGGAGTGGGCCGTGGGGGGGATCCCCCCGCTGGCCCAAACAATGCATTACTGCGGACGTAATCGCCGCAAGTAATTGACATGCCCCCCCCGCGCGTACAATATTATCGTATTGTACGAGCGGGGAGAGGAGGTGTAATCCATAGTTCTCTGAGAGCTACGGATTACCGTAATTATGGAGCACAGTACACCGCGAAATACGTGGCGAAATGCGCTCCAAAATAAGCCATGTGAACACCCCTAAGTGTTGGTTGCGTTGAGGTTCGGGGGGACTGTGGAGGCAATACAACAACCTATACTTTTGTCATTGACCCTTCCTTCTCAGCCTTAAAGTCTGCTTCAGGTCGTTTCCTGCTGGAACACTATTCTCCCTTCTTACCCTGTCTCGGTGATGAAGTAACTCATCTTGTGGTGCCGATAAAATCAGCATTGAGGTCACCATAACCCTGGTCAAGTATCCAAAATTTGGCTGTGAAAACATCCCCATAATCGGGTTTTTCCCACCAACCTGACAGTTCCCCACTTCTCGATGCATTACCCCCCCTTTTCCCTTGTTCTTCCCCCCCCATTTCCCCCATCAACCCGGGTTCTTTGATTTCATTTCTTCCTTAAATAACCGTTTCCAATTCCTTTTTTTTGTATTTTTTTGGCAAAAACTGGGGCCAAATGTTCTTTACGAAAATGGAAGCCCGGGTTCTTCCCCTTTTTTTTTGGGCCCATCATTCCAGATGTGTAATGCGCCGGTGCTTTTTAAAGGGAATGTGAGAACGGGTTGTAATTTCCCCACCATCGGAGCAAAACCTAAAAAGCAGTTAAGGAAGAATTTGTAGAACCCAGTAGATGCTAAAAGTTGAAAGTAATATGTTGAACCAAGATGATTGTTATAAAAGTGGGAGTCTCTGTTGAAAGCTCAGTGGATGTGAGATAAGGAGCCCGAAAGTCACAAGTCCAAAAATTGTTACCGTTTCGCTTTCGATGTAAAATATTTTATGGGATACGCTTTCAAACAAAAAAAATTTAAAATAATTGTAAATTGAGGTAAATTGTTGCGAAATTGTCATCTGTTTGCTATGGGAGCGGAATCTTTTCCCTGGGCGCGTTTGCCTGCTCAATTCATCAACTCTCATGTGATGGGCTGAAATTGGGGGCATAGCAGGGCAAGCCCCCAATTTTCCTTTTCTCTTTTTGGGTTTTTTGAAATTGAACTAGCGTCCCAATTTTTAATTTTTTCGGGTGGGCCTTTTTTTTCCAAACCCCCTGCAAAATGGGCAATGACTCCGACTCCACAGCCCTGCATTGGGGTCCATCATAAAACGCATCTGGCATTGTTATAATCGTTTTTCTGTTCCTTTGATGGAGCAGATTGATGCAAATGTGAACCAGACTTTACTGTAGTGAATTGGTAAGAACATATTCTTATCATTGTGTAAATGAATGTAAGTGTATGCATTTAATAAAGTACCCAGTAATATTATTAAAGGGTTGTCCCACTTGAGACGACGATGGCATATCACTAGGGTATAACATCAATGTCTGATAGGTCTAGGTCCCCCCCTCCTTACCCCACATTTCCCCAAACGACCCCCCGAAACCGTTTAAAACTTTAAGGGAAGTTCCAAATTTGTTGGCGGAAATGCTCGGCTATAAAAAATTTTTGGGGTTTGTTCTGGAGATGGGTGGGGATTCCAGAGTTGTCTACAGTAGGGAAAACCCTTTAACCTGATATGAAGCCGGTTCACTTCTAGTAAGGACAGCTACACAGCTCTGGTGTGAACGGTTTTTGTTTAAATCAATGATTTTTTTTGTGTCATAGCGTGAGTTCCAATGGGGAAAGATTTTTGGAGGGACAGCTCGGCTTACAGTATTTACAGACAGTGTCTTCAAGAAATTTGTGTAAGTATTTGTATGTTAATGTCTTTCAGGGTGTTCTGCTGCACAGTCCTTTAACATCTTCCTGATGCAGCCTATTTGTTTGTCACGTTCGTTTTTCCCTCCCCGTCTTTCCAGAACCATAACTTTTATTTTTCCATCATTCACTGTACCATAGCATATACTGGGAAACCACAAACAAAATTCTAAGTGGGGCAGATTGTCAAAAAAACGTACTTGCGGCATATTTGAGGGAGTTTTGCTTTTGCGGCGTTAAATCTTTGGTATAAATGATGCAATGCAAAACATGTACGGTTTTCGTTCTGTTTTGGTACCGTAAAAAAAATCCAAACATTTTATCCTTTTTTTCTAACTTTTGCCGCAGCACCGTTTTCTGTTACCAATAACTTTTTTTTTTGTTTTTTTGTTCTGCTACCTATGGACTTGTGAGGGCTGAAGTGTACATTTTTTGGTACTGGTTTGGAATCGCGACTTTTTTGTCCTTTTATTATTCCAATTTTTAGGGGACGTGAAATGACCCCAAAAAAAGCAATTTTGCGTTTGGAGGTTTTTTTATTTTGTAAAATGGCAAGAGGGTGATTTGAATAACTAAATTTTTTTATTTTTATTTTTTTTTTGTTTTTTTTTGTTCGGTAACTTTGAGTCCCCATTAAATAGAAAATGTAAAAAAAACACAATCAAAAATTCTTTATTTCTTTATTTTTTAAAAGCCCAAAAATATTTACACAGCCCTTTACAATTTTGGAGTATAAATACAGACAAAAAGACAACATTAACATAAAAAAGCTACTTTTCAGAGGAAACCAGGGAGGGCCCTTTCAACGGAGCTTACAATCTATGGGGTGTATGGGGGAGGGTGCAGATTTTTCAATGGGTCCAGCCATGTTTCATAAATAGGGGGTGATTTACATAAAAATTGGATGAACCTGCCACCCTTACAGTAAATCTATACACTGATGAGTTATTTTCTAATTACTCATTCCCTTTAAGAAGTCCGATCAGTATTTGCTTTTTACTAGGAATTCCTGCTCCAAATCATATAAACCTTACATATTAGGCTATGTTCATATGGCTTATTCTGAGACGTATTACAGCCCGTAATTCTGCCAAAAGCGCAAATTTCGGGCTGAAATACGTCCCAGTAAATTCGGTAATCCACTTTCTATTTTAAGTGAAAGCTACTTATTCACGGCGTATAACGCCGGGGGAAATGATGTCTTGGGGGGGGGTGCCCCCCTGCCCCCGTACCACGGCGTAATTGCGGGCGAAATAGTCCCGCAATTTTAGCCTGGAACATAGCCTTACAGAGCTCATCCTCTCTCCCTTTACCACATCCTGCTCTCAGGGCATGAACCATTGAACCGGTTCCCTTTGTGCCTTCATAAAGATTTTTACCTTGAATTGCCCTTTTGAGTTTTTCCCATTTTTGCGCTTTTACAGGAAACGGAGGCAAAGTGGAATGAACATACAGCTACCCGAGACTCTTCTCTCTTCAGAATACCCCTCTCCTCCATACAGAAAGTTGCCAGTGCTGCTTGCTGTGTTTCCAAGAAGAAAAGCAATAAAAGAAAGCCTCAGGTTTCTCGTTCCAAGTTTAGGGGGTAGTGGTTTTTAAAATAAATGGCGAATTTGACCATTGTGACCTTTTTTTCATAACAGCTGCTCAATAAAAATGTATTTACGGTCTGTTACAGTATTAGGAAAATGTAACTTTTTTTTAGAAGAAATAATGTTGAATGTATTACAGGTACCTACTATTATGCAATTGTTTTATGTTTATTATTTAGGTCTTAAAGCAAACTTTTCCGTTGGTTTATACTGCCCTATCTGAGATCAGGCTGTGATAGAGGGCGGGGAAGCTGAGCTTTGTAATATATAGGGTTACATAATTTAGAGCAGTATTTCAGATCTCACAGCAGAGAACATTCTGAGAAGACTCCTTAAAGGGAACCTGAAACAGGTCATGCCCCCCTTGTTGAGGACAACACAAGCTAGTGACAGACATGCTGTGCCCCTTATTCTGGAAGATCTTGCAGATCTCCAGCATTTCATGAGGTCATTTAATTAATGAGACTAGCCCCGCCCACATCAACTGATTAACCTATTACTTTGAATAGGTAGAGACATGTGAATAAGGTGGGCGTGGCCAGCACCTGCTCATGAATAACCTGGATTCTTTGCTGGTTGCATACCTCCAGATTTGAGCATTAAATACTCAAACTCCAGCATCTTACAGAATAAGGGAAACAGCGCTGGGAACAGCATGCCTGTCACTAGCTTGTGCTGCCCTCAGCAAGAGGGACATCACCTATGTGACAGGTTCTCTTTAACATTTCCTCTGTGTGTGTGTGTACAGAGTAAACTATCAATGTCAGTGGGTGGGGTAAGCAAAACTTTCACTTTTTTAGGAGTTTCTCTGCTTTTTTACTCTAATTTCCAATAGTATTTCTGAGAAAAAAAGCAGAGAAAATTCTTAATGTGAAGACCTCCTTACCCTGCCCACATACAGTGATTGACAGTTTACTTTGCCCACACTGATAGCTGCAGAACTGTTAATAGCTCATTGTGGATAAATAGGCCTTGCACTGTCTCTTAAGTAGTCCTTTCTGGATTTTCTATGCTTTTTTCACATATATACACTTTATTTGCTAAATGGGAAAATAAAACCTTCCTGTTTTTTAATATAAACTCATGATTTTGTCCCTGAACTGAAATTTAAAATTTTCTTTTTCTTTATAGGTTGGAAAAACACTAAATAATGACCAAAGCCTTAAAGTGTGCAGAGACTGTGGCTCCCCAGCAAAATATGACTCCTACCAACATAGAGCAATCTGCACTAGGGAAAGTTGTCAACTGGACTTCTGCACACTTTGCAATTGTAAATATCATTTTTCCAAAGACTGTACAAGCAGCAAAACCACAAGTCACAGATATTTATCAGAACCACTTCCGGGAAGTAAGAAGAGCAAGCAGAATTTGCGGAGGCTTTAACGTTTTTTTGTTTTTTTTTATCATCTTCCTGTCTCTTAAGAGAAAAAATGGACTGATCAAATTTTTATTTTTGTCAAAATTACAGAAGCTAATCTTTGTATTTCAAATAGGAAGCATGTGATGGTTTTATCCTATTTGTTAAAGTGTTACTTTAGTAATTTCTTTTATTTGTTGCTTCTGAACTCTTCTATTCACTGGTATAGCTTTACAGTGATGCTTGTAATTGCAGCGTGTGTATTTATTATAGCAAGACACACGATCTCATCATGATGACATGATGCTACGTGTCTTAAGCTATAGGCACAAAGAACTCCTACTAAACAGCAGAGGTTGTTGGGGCCCTGTAAACTCCAAAGGTGCAGTGTCCTATTCTTTCAGCCAGTTACCAACGCCAAGAGGGTTTACTTCTCCATTGTTGGAGAATGGTATACAGTGCCCCCAATCTCTTGTTCTAGTTTGTAGTGCTTGAAATTTGATGTTTTTGGTCCCTCAGACCTTTTCTGCATACATTTGCATCACAGCACAGTGTAATGGATAAACTGCAAACTTGTTCTATATTTTTTTTTTATAGATTTTAAATGATCCTACAGTTGTGTTCCTTGTTTTATGTTGACCAAAAAGCTGAACTATTTTAAATTCTAGTGACCAAAAAGTTTTAAAACACATTTCAAAGTTTTAAGCTTATTTTCAGGTTTGCCTTCTGTGACTTGTCAAAATTCATAAAAATGATCAACTTTTGTATTTTCTGTAAATGTCAATGTCTGTTTTTTTTTAAAATGTCCTGTCCTTGTGTAAGGGCTTGTTCACATGGAGTTTTCACTCCGTGTTACAAGAGCTTTTTAGATCCGTCTCGGGGACCGACAGGACGGACCTAGAGACGGATCTAAACAATTAGCAGTGACCTTATCACTGCGATCTATGAGGAAACACGCAACGGGAATCTCATGTGAACGCCGCTGTGTCTTCCTCATAGACCGCAGTGATAAAGTCACTGCTAATTGTTTAGATCAGTCTCTGGGTCCGTCCTGTCAGTCCCCGAGACAGATCTAAAAAGCGCTTGTAACATGGAGTGAAAATTCTGTGTGAACAAGCCCTAAATGTACGTGTATATATTTACTTGTGCAATATTTGTTTACACTAGGCCAAATAAATTATTATAAATTCTATTTGTGAGTCAGATTTTTTATTTTTTTTTTGAAGGGGGATCACTTTACATTCTAGTGAATATTAGATGTTGGTCCCTGAGGAAATGCATTATAAAATTCAAATACAGGGAAAAGTGAAGGAAGGGGTTCAGCAACTGTCAAATTTAATGTATAAATCTATAATGTAATGATGCTTCATTTACTGCAATCTGGTTGCTATAGTTTAGCCATATGTTCTCTGCCAAAGTGTTCCACATCTAGTGGTAAATGTTATACTGTGCTATAGTCGTAGCTAGGACTGGAGTTGGTAAGCCAAAGCTCAATTTCCCTGATTCCTGACTCCCTCATACATAACGCATGTTTAAGTGGTAACTTTACTGTTGTAAACTGGTAACATCAGGCTTTTTATCACCTTTATGATACAATAATCAAGCTATTTAGGTAGAACATACTGACAAAATGGTAACAATGTTTTGATCTTTTGACTTTCAGGCTCCATATCTCACCATCCACTACAGCTTTGTACATGAGGCTAACATTATTTTATAGACAATCCTCTTACCTACCTTATACATGCATTTGACTGGCAAGCATTTAACATCTACTTAGTTCTGCAGATTCTTGTCCTGTAACTGCATTGTTACTGTTTTGCATCTAAAAATCAAAATGTTAATTTTTGTTATTTAGTAAATACAACTTTTGGCTTTCAATACTACCTGAATCCTTCTGGGCTCTGCATCAGATTCAAGCATGTTTTGACCAAAATTGACCCCCGTTCTTCTAACATTCCAAAAGTTGGTGCAATTGGACTTGGTCGAATACAGCTTTTTTTTCAACGTCCCGTCAAGTGTTCAATTGGGTTGAGGGGGAAACTTGGGGGTAATACAGCAACTTCTACTTCACTTCACTAAACCTTTCCTTCTCCCCCCTTTGGGGTTTTTTATCAGGCCGTTGTCCGCTGGAACCTGTCTTCATTTTCCCCCAAAACTTGAGGTTTAAAGAAACTAATTTGTAGGATATCCATATAGTCATAATGAGACAAATGCCCCCCGGCCCAGTATCCAACATCTTTGAGTGAAACAACCCCATTTTCATCGGGTTTCCTCCCCAATCTGACAGTTTCTTCATTTCTCGATCCTTTACCCCCCCTTTTTCTCTTTTTAAAAACCCTTTTTGCAGCTACAGGCCCGATCTTTTGACTTTTATTCATCGCTCCAAATCCCCTTTTTCCAATTTTCCCATTTTTCAAAATTTTTTCCCAACTCGCCCCTTTTTTAGATGAGATTGAAGTCGAGGCTTCTTCACCTTTTTTTCGACCCATCATTCCAGCCCTGTGTGGGTAGGGCATTGTCTTGCATGGGCTGTGACTCATCTTAAAAAACATACGAGCCACCCCACGCCGTGCCTGTCGGTTGGACTGATAGATTTTTATGACCCAATTGTTGACTCTGTATTTTCCTGAACATCCCCCTTTTGGGCTTTTGAATGGATGGATGGATTCTTTATATTTTCCCTCCCTGCCTTAAGTGCAGTTTGGCAATTTTTTCCAGAGAAATAGATGACTGGATGATGCTGTTTCTCTTTTTTCATGGAAAAATTTTTAGGGGGTTTGTAAACCTGATTTTTCTTTGGGGGAATTCCAAAATAACCCCTGAGTGTTGGGGGAAAAGCCTCTTACACTAATTTGGGGTTGGGGGGTGAAGCGGTCCCACAGGGCAACATACTAACAAGCGGGGTATAAAAAAAATTGCCTCGGGCTGTCAGGTCTGATGAACAGTTCCCTCTTCAACTTTTTTTGAAAGAAATTTAAAAAATTTTGCTGAAATCGGGTCAATCTGTTTGCTATGGGAACAGAATTTTCCCCTGGGGAAAACTTTTCCTGTCCTGTCATCCAAATATTTTTTTCAAAATTCCCCCCTTTACCGACATTTGACGCCCCCTTTCATCAGGTTGGGAAGGGGTTCCCGAAATTTTACGGGCATGGGCCCCAGCGTTATATTCCGCTGGGACGTGCTGCTTCACCGTGGCGGGGGTGGTGCGGGTGATTTAACCCTTCGTATTCCGATCTTATGATCTAATAGAGAAGTTAAACAGAAGGAGCCACCCCTTCCCTGGATCACGCCTTTATGGTCTCTACCGACACTTGGATGTGCTGTTGGTGACTCCCCTGCCTGCAAGCATTTGGGCAAGTGATTGACAGTCGCCATGGAGTAGTATAGAGAGAAATGCGTCTAGTAGTCTCCCTTCTAACAGTGATCTGAAGATGGCTGATACATATCCCATATGTGAAAAAGTAAAACAAAAGTTAAACACAAACATAAAATAAAAACATGTACACCACCCTTTATAAACGGCAATTGCCCCAAAAAAAAGATAAAAATAAAGTAACTATTTGGTATCGCGCGTGGAAACAACCTCCCCTATAACTTGTCATGTTGTTTAACCTGCAGAATTACATTTTTTTGTTCATCCTGCAGCACATAAAAAGCGATCAAAAACTCAAACACTAAAATGGTGCCAAATAAAATGTCAGTTCATTCTTTAAAAAAAAAAAAAAAAAACCCTTACTAGGTTTGCAGAAATTTTCTTCCCCCTCCCTTCCAAAAAGGATTTAAGGCCCAAAAAGCTTGCCCCTCGAAAAATGATATGAAAAAAAACATCAAACATCCCGCAAAAAAAACAAACCCCCTACACTCTTCAAACGAAAAAAAAAAAAGTTTGGCTCTCAGACTATGCAATGCAAAAAGTTTTTCTTTTTGAAAAACGTTTTTTTTAGTAAAAGAGAAAAAACAAAAAAAATACAAATTGGGGGACCGTGTAAAAGAGCATGACATTTTATCACAATGACGCTGAAAAAATAAAAAAAAAAACACACCAGGATTGCTTTTTGTTAAAAATGCCTCACAAAAAAATTTTAAAAAAAGTGAAAAAACGCATATAAACCCCTTAATGGTACCAAAAAAAACATAAACTTTCCTCCCAAAAAAAAAAACCCCCAAAAACAACCTGTTTAAGAAAAATAGAAAATTAGGCTGTCAGAATAGGACAACATAAAAACGAAATTTTTTTAAAAACGCAATTGTTTGTGTAAAGTAAACAAAAAGGTATAATTTTTATATCATTGCAATTTACAGACCCCCATAGTAAATTTTCCAGTCATTTTCCCGCACGGGCGAACGCTGTAAAAATGAACCCAAAAAAACAATACGGAACTGGTTTTTTTTCCCCCCCATTCTAGGCCAATCAAAAAAAAAAAAAAACGGGGCATTGGGCCCAAAAAATGCGCAATCCCCCTAATGGATCCAGGGGGGTGTTAAACCCCAAAATGAGCCATTTTGGAAGGTTTCACTGTTCTGCTACTTTGGAGGCTTTGCAAATGGACTGGCCCCCCCAAAAGTGTAACAAAACCCAAAGAGCGCCCCCTTTCCCTTTTGTACACCTGCCATGTGCCCCAAACAGCAGTTTACCCCCAACATGGGGTTTTTGCAGAATCTGAAGAAATTGCAAAAACGAAAATTTGCGATTTTTTTTTCCCAGGATTTCTTGTAAAAGAAACTTTTCGCTAAAATTGCAGATTGTTAAAAAAAAAAATTATTTTTTTCACTTTCAGCCCCTAAGGGTTGTTCACACTGCGTGACCCGTTTTACGGTTTCCCAGCAATGGTCAGTGTGATTTCCATATTTCGTGACAAAAGACATCGTTGTTTTCAAAGAAAAGGGCGGGGGCCTTTTGAGAGCTTTCCCCTTGCTGCTTTTTGCGGATCCTTTTTTTAGAAATGACATGTCATTTTTGTTGCGTTTTATGCAACAAAAGCCCCCAAGGGGAAACAGGGATCCCGTTTTTGTCAAAGCGGAAAGCGGATCCCAAAAAGCGCAGCAGAGATTTTCTTAAAATTGTGTCCGGTTAATGCGAAAGCAATGGATGACGTAAAAGCTGCTGAAAAGGGGGTGCCTTGACGGCTGCTGTGATGGAGGTCGGGGGGACCGGCGTTACCGGGGGGCGGCTGGTGACGGGGGGCAGTGGGGCCCTGCGTGATCGGGGTGCGGGGGATCGGAGGTGCCGGTGAGCGGCTGCGTGCCGGGGGCGGGGGATCGGAGGGTGCCGGTGGGCGGCTGCTTGATCGGAGTTGCGGGGGATTTGGGGGTGCGGTGAGGGGCTGTGATCGGAGGTGTGGGGGATCGGAGGTGCCCGGTGGCGGCTGCGTGACGGATTTTCGGGGGTTGGAGGTGCCGGTGACGGCTGTGTGTGGAGGGACTATGGGGGTGCTGTGATCGGAGGGGCCGGTGAGCGGTGCTGTGATCGGGGGGCCTTTAGCGGGGTGCTGTGACGGGGGGTCGGTGAGCGATGCTGTGATCGGAGGGCGGGCGGTGCTGGGATGGGGTGCGGGGGGATTTGGAGGGCCTTTTAGGGCTGCGTGATCGGGGGACTAGTGAGCGGCTGGGGATCGGGGTCCGGGGAGCGGCTGCTGGGTCGAGGTGCCGGTGAGCGCTGCTGGGTCGGAGGTGCGGGGGATTGGGGGTCCGGGGAGCGGCTGCTGTGATCGGAGGGCTAGTGACGGTGCTGGATGGGGTGCGGTAAAAAGTTTTTTTTTTTCCATCTATAGACCAGCATAATGGCTTGTTTTGTGCAAACTGAAGAGAAGCTTTCATTGGTACTATTTTGGGCAACTTGCGGCTTTTTCATCACTCTTCATTCCAACCTTTTAGGGACACAAAATGCAATTTTTTTTAAATGTACGATGTTGACTGCACATGATAAATGTTATATTGTAATAGATCAGACCCTGAAAAAAGGGGTGCAAAACCAAAATTTGAAAGGCAAGTACTATAACATAGAAAATAAAAAAATAATAGATATAGATTTAGTTATATCTATTATTTTTTTTTTTTTTATTACATAGTTCGTTTGAAAAAAGACATCTGTCTATCAAGTTCAATCTAGGGTGAGGAAAATGTGGATGAAGGGAGGGAGACAAGGATTTCAAGCCCCCCGCCCCTTGGAAATGTTCCCGGGGCCCACAAAGGGAAGAACCAATCTGCCCAGGGGCCCCACTCTTTACCCCGACCGCCACCCCGACAGGGTCCCACAATTTTTAAAGGTAGTACGCATTTAAATTTTTTTTGTTTCAGGTAGTTACTAAACCTTTCTTGAACTCGCAACTGTTCCTCTGTGACCGTCCCCAGGCAGCATTCCACAGATTTACAGTTTTACATTGAAGAAACATTTTTCTTTGGAGATTGAATCCTTTTTTCTCCCAACCAAAGGGAATGTCCCCCCGTCTTTTTTAGGGGGCTTTTTTAGAAATAATTTTTCCCCAAAATTTTTTCAGGGGCCATTTTTTTTTAAAATTAATATGTCCCCCGACCCGTCTTTTTCAGACTAAAAAAATTTTAATTCTACTACCTCTCCTCAAACTAAGAGCTCATTCCCCTTATAATTTGGGTTTCTCCCCTTTTTCATCTCTTGCTCCCTTTTCACCTTTCTATAAACTGAGCCCAAAAAAGAACAGCATATTCCAAATGAGGTCGCACCTTGTCCCCCGGTCCCTGCCTCTTTTTAATACACGCCATATCTTACTTGCCTTAGAGGCACTATTACATCAGCTGTTCGAGTCTATGATTACAAGAACGCCCCGATTTTTCAACAAGCGATTTCCAAGGTTTTTTCCCCCTAGGACATATGAGCTGCAGATTATTAGTACCCAATGCAAACCCTTTCATTTGTGCAAAAAATTGTAAAAAAAGACCTGAAAAGCAGTGCGCTTGTTTTAATTTATTTGAATTTTAATAGACATAGAATACATCGCGTTTGTCTACTAGTCCATATAAAGTCCTTTTTAAGGATGTAAGCAAGTAGTAAATATCGGAAAAAACCCTTTTTATTTTACCCTTCCTGGGTACAGAGAAAACAGCTTGGGCAACCCCAAATGAGCGTTGCACGGGGCAAGTTTCGAGGGAAAATCCGCCCCCCCTTTTTCAAGATGCCCGTGTTTTTCTGCTCACTTCCCTTTTTTTGTTACAACCCTTAAACCCCTTACCCAAAAGGAAAATTTTTTAAAACACTCCCAAAATTTTTGGTCCTCATTAGTCCCTTTTTATTTTTGGAATCCTTTTTTAAATACCCCAAAAAGCCTTTTTTTTGAAGATTCTTTTTTAAAAGCTCTCTTTGTTACTTTTAATACCCTTTTAGTATAAAAGTCTAAGTTCAGATACGTTTTGTTTTAATTCAAAAAATGTTTGTTACGTGTTTTCACCGTAGTTTTTTTCTCTCTCCCTTTTTTGTTCAGTCCCATTTTTTCTTTTTTCTGTTTATATATTTGATGGTGATCTATGTTCATTCAAACCATTTTATGTTTCTACTTGTTTGTCCTATATAAACCAGCCACAAGGGCAAATTTTAAAAAAATAGTAAGTCTTTAGAATCGAGGTGAAAAAATGTTTAATGGGGTAGTTATCCCTGGTGGGGGGATATACTTAACCCTTTAATTACAGAGGAACAATTTTGACAGTTGAGGGACGGAAATTTGCCTTTTTTTGTGTATGTATTTTTTTTTTTGTCGACTTTTTTAGATGTTTTTAAATTAAGAATCAATTCATTCCAAAAGTCGACCTTTTTGAAAGACTTTTTTGGAGTTTTTTTTAAACAAATGACCCTTTTTTTTGTCACTTGGGGTTTTTCCCGTTGTTAACAATACCTTTTTTTTTTAACGTTGTGGATGATATAATTTTTTTCCAAACATTAGCTATTCTCTTTTTTTTTCTTTCGGTTTGTGTAAGAATTTTTCTCTTGGCCTTTTTTAATACATCGTTTCCCCACTCTTTCAAAAATTTATTGGATCAACCCTTTTTTGTAAAATTTTTATTTATTTGCTCATTGCTTTCAAGTATAGTTTTTCAGTGGAAGAATACGTTCGCGGACAAAATTGTCCTTTAGGAATACCTTTAAAGGTTTGAGGGGTTTGTGTGTAAATTGTGCGTTCTACTTTTTTAGAACAACTCACAGAAAAAAGAAAAAATAGGAATTGAAAACGTCCCACAGATCAAAAAAAATTCCCAAAACAATAAATTTTTAAAAATATGCATTAAATAATTTTTAAAATATAAAAATGGCCCACACAAAGCCACTTAAAAAATACAACTGTAAATTTTATAAAGTACCCGGTGTTATCTTCCAAATACAAAAGCAATGGACAATGTCTAGCTAATCACAGCAAAAAAAGACATTGGGACCAAAAACCTATTACAGGGAGAAAATGCCCCATAAGGGAGGGAAAAAGTGGTCAAAAATCCGGTTCTGAAAACCTTGTCACGTAGAATCCGTTGCCCCTTTTGGACCAGTATATCCTATAAAGAAAAAACACTATCGCTATCATTAAAATGTCCATCCAATAGAGCCTCGCCCCGAAAAAAGGGGATCCCACCTCTAGCGACTCACCTAACTAACAAAATTAAAGAAATACATAAAAAACACAGAAATAAGTCCCGACGCTTTCCCCAAATATGGTTCATCAGGGAAAAATTTTACATTTGTGAGAGATGATATGGCCCCAAATGATGGCATGAAAAAAATTTTTTTTTTAATGCATACTTAAAGATTATTGTTTTGGGAATTTTTTTCTTTTTCTGGGGAGCTTTCTATTTTTCTTTAGTTAGAGGTATTTTTAATTTGGCTGATTTTTTGTGGATCCTACATCTAATAACGTATGTTTTTCTGTCTTTTTCCCATAGTGAACTGTACAAAGGAACCCCTTTTGGTTAGGTGCATTACAAATTCTTTTAAACTGAGAAAATAAAAAGCATGACTCACCAATATCTCCCCCATTGCACAATATTTTTTTAAAAAGCTGATTCAAAACAAATTTTTTCTCAAAGGGACATCATATAAGATTCTAAACTTGGCGCACGGAACCCCCATAGAATCCCTGTCGCTGCAAAACGCTGAGACCCAAAACAAAAAAATTCTTTTCAGTATGACTCCAAAAATGTCAAAGAAACGAAAACATTGCATTTTCAAGGTGGGGTTTCCCTTTAAATTTCTGAACTGCTTCCAAAAACCTTCCTCTACGGGATTTTTTGTGTAAAACGTTTTGACACCCAAAAGTACAATTATACGACTTCACTTCATTAATGGTTTTTTAACTACGCAAAAATTGGCCTGTATTTTTAACAGTTGAAAACGATTTACCTGTCTTTGAAAAAAAACTACAAAAAAACCGCTAGGGGTTCTAACAAAGATTTCACACGGAGACAATCTCAAAGGGCGAGTTTTTTAAAAATTTATGAACTTCAGAAACAAATAGAGATGGTATTCTAGTGAATCTTTTATTAAGATTTTTTTTGGTATTCCGAAATTTATTTAGATGACATTTCCCACTTTTTTGTTTAATGATTTTGTTGTATACGCTTGTAGGATCTCTTTTTAAAGGGTTTAAATTACCAAGTTCAAATAACGGGATATGGTTTCTTCTATAATTTGTACGTTCATAAATACGTCACCCCTTTTCAGCTCACCTCAAGAAAAACATCATTTTTTTTTAACCTCTGACTGCCTCTTTTTTCTTTTTTTAGACATATTAGATATTTTTTCATACATTTTTTATCACCAGGTTGTCAAAAATGTAATTTTTTTACAACCTGTTCAAATATGTCTAAAGTTTAATTTTATCTTGGGTCAAAATCACTTTTCATGCGCAATTTTTTAGTTTGTTTGTTTTAAACTGTATCTTATTATGCATTTTTGGAAAAAAAACTTTAAAACCCAAGCTTTTACAAAAAATTTTAAAAAAAAAACAAAAAATCAACAACCCTTTAAACGAGGGCACAAAGTTTAGTCCCTTTTTAAACACAGAAACCGTGATGGAGTGAGTTCTTTTGAAGAAATATTTACTAAAAACCCTCTATATTTTTTTTCTTTGATCTTCCTGTTTGTGGTTTTCTTTTTTTTTTTTTAAATTTTCTTGACCACCATCCTCCACGATCGCTGTCTTTCCCGAGAGGTGTTGTTTCTAAAAAATTCTTTTTTTTTTACTCTTTTAATTTGTTGATGGGTTTATTTGGTCGGGTTCTTTTGGTAGTATTACAGAATTTTTTTTTTTTTGTTGCCAAAAATTTTTTGGTTGCGGGGTCTTTTTTCCGCCCCCGAGTAAAAACCCATGTAAGGTCTTTTATGTCCCCACGAAATTTCTTTTAATTCGATTGGAAAGTTGGATTTTTTAAAATTTTTCCAATTGTTTGTAATCCCCTTTTGGGTTTTTTATATTTTCTATGGGACATATTTTTTATTTCACAAAAACCATAGAGGAAGGTAGGAAACAGTTCATGAACTTTAAAGGAAGACCACACACTTTTAATGCAAAAGATTAAATTTCTTATAAATTTGTTGGAGATCATACTGAAAAGAATTTTTTTCGTTTTGGGGCTCAGCTGATTTTGCGGGGGGGGGGGGGGGGGCAGGGGGTTCTAGGGGGCTCCTGTCGCGCCAAGTTTAGCTAATCTATATATGATGTCATTTGAGAAGAATTTTGTTTTTAAAATCTAGCTTTAAACCATTTTTTTGTGCAATGGTGGAGATATGTGGATGATGTCATGCTTTTGGGGGAAGGAGGAAACTGATACTCATTTTCAAATTTGAATTTGAAATTTGCCCCTTTAAAACCCAACAGGTTCCTTTGATACATTTCACTATGGGGGAAAGATAGAAAGTCATACGTTACCAAAAGATGTAGGGGAATCCAAAAAAAATCAGCCCAAAATTAAAAAAATTTTACACTTTTATACTAAAGAAGTAAAAAGAACCCAATTTTACTACACAAAGCCAGCTTTCATGCCCCTAACCTTTAAAAACCCCTTTCCCGAATTGGGGGGGTATGCAAAACCCCCTAGGGGGAAGGGGACTTCCCGCAAATGGACGTTTGCATCCCGGCCCTGGCGACCGCGCGGGCTTGCGGGCGGCCGTTTGGCGTTTCCCCCCGGCAGGGAAAACCAGGGGTTAAAATTCCCGGGCTGGTTTCATGCCCATAACCCCCGGCCCGGAGTGAGCCCCGGGCCGGGGGGTTTTTTGAAAAAAGCATCTTTACCGCAGCCTGTCATGGCCGCAAAAAAATGATGCGCAGGCGGAGGAGTGGGGTTTCCCTCTGCCTACGATCGGCAAAGGGCCCAGCGGCACAGATCCCGCTTCCCTGTCCCTAGGGGGACCCCCGGGAAATGCTTTCTGAATGCACCCGGGTTGTCTGGGGGACGTAAAACCATGCCCACAATGCATTGTGGGCTTTGGTTTTACTAGTTGCCAGGGGAAACCTATCCCACAGCGAAACGTGTCCCACAGATCGCCTTTTAAAAAACCCCAGAAATTTAAATGATTGTTTTTCCCCCAGGGGGGGTTTTCCCAGTTACAAATCCTCACTGGGGAAAAATTAAAAAAAAATGGGGGGAAAAAGTAAAAAAAGAAAAAAACCACAAACAAAAAAAAAAATTAAAACACATACATTTGCCCCTTTTCCCCCTTTAAAACCCCCAAATCCCCCCCAAAAAAGATCAAAAAAAAAAATAAAGTACCCATTTTTGGGTTTATGGGCCGCGTGGCGAAACGTTCCCAACCCCATTTTTTTAAATTGTCACTTTAAATTTAACCCGTATGGTAAACGCCTTTAAAAAAACAAAAAACAAAAAACGTCACAGATTTGCGATTTTTGTGCACCCTGCGCCAATTAAATGGAATAAAAAGCGTTCAAAAAATCATATAAAGGGCCAAATTTTTGAAAAAAATTTTAAAAATTTCAGTTCTTCCCCCAAAAAAAAAGTTTACCCCGGTCTTGTATAGGGGAAAAAATAAAAAAATTTTTGGGCTCTAAGAAGGGGCTGGAAATATATAAAATATTTTTTTAACAAAATTTAAAAAAAACACATTTTTTTTTTTTAAAGTGCTTCCAAAAAAAAAAAAAAAAAAACTTTTATAAATAGGGTATCCCCCTTTTAATCTTTACCCGGTAAATTTTAAAGAAAAAGGGTTTCATGGATACTGCAGGTGAGTGTTTGGGGGAAAAATTAAAGTTTAAAAAAACCACAACTAGGATTCCAGTATTTTTCTTAAACCCTTTCCTTTCCCAAAAAAAAAAAGGGAAATTTAAAATGATCAAAAAAACCCCCCCGGGTTTCCCCCCCCCAAAAAAATTTCCCAAATAAATTAAACTTTAAAATCACCCCGCAAAAAGCAAGCCCCTACACAGCTCCGTACACGGAAATAAAAAAAAAGTTAGGCTCTCAAAATATGGGGGTTTGCAAAAAAGGTTTTCCTTTTTTTAATTAAAAGTGTTTTTTTATTGGGGAAAAAGAAGTTTTAAAACAAAAAAAAAAATTTAAAAAAATTTAGGGTATCCCTGAAACCCGTTTATCGACCTTGAGAAATTTCCCTAGCATGTAAAGCTTTACTGCAGGGTTTGGAAACCCCGCTGTTTAAAATAAAAAAAAAAAAAAACACTCCCCAGGAATGTTTGTATTTTGGGTTCAAAATGCCCCCAAAAAAAACCCCAAAATTTTAAAAATTTAAATTTCAAAGCGGTTATGCCCCCCTAAAGGAAATAATAAAAAACCGTAAACCCCTAAATCCCACAAAAAAACAACCCCAAAATTTCAGCTCCGTATACAGAAAACAAAAAAACCCGGTTATGGAAAATCGAAAGGAAACTTTAAAAACGAATTTTTTATAGACCAAATTTTTTATTGTGTAAAATTTAATAAAAAATAAAAAAAACTAAAATAAAATCTATATATTGAAAATTTTTCCCCGACCCCCTAGAAACGAATTTCCCTGCCCTTTTTGGATACTGTATTGATCGCTTGGTTAAAATTGAATTTTGGCCCAAAAAAAAAAACAAGGGCCCGGAAAACTGCTTTTTTTCCCCTCATTTTTTTGCCCCAATGAAAAAAAAAAAAATTTTTTGGGAAAAACCCCTGTCCCCCCAAAAAATTGAAAATTTAACCCCTAGTTGAGATCTAGGAGGGTGCTGAACCCAAAAATGGGGGTGATTTTTTGGGGAAAGGGTTTTTCACCTGTTCGGGATATTTTGGGGGGCTTTTTTTAAATGCGAAAATTTGGCCCCCCACCCAAAATCTGGGGGCCCAAAAAAAAAAAAAGAAAATCCCTCCCTTATACGCCCTCCCAAATGCGCCCAAACAGCTTTTTTTACACCCACATGTGGGGTTTTTGGAAGGAAACCTTGGGAAAAAAAAGAATTGCGTAACAAGGTTTTGGGTTTTTTTTTTTTTCCCCGGTTTGCTTGAAAAAAAATTAAAAAATTTTCGGGCAAAAAAATTGCGGGATTTTTTTGGAAAAATAATTTTTTTTTAAAAATTTTCCCCAGCCTAACGAAAAAAAATTTTTTGGGACACACCTGTGGGGTGGGTTTATGCTAAACTACACCCCTGGATATATTCCTTTTGGGGGGGTAGTTTCCCAAAAATTTGGGGGGATTTTTAGGGGAGTTTTTTTTAAATTTTAGCACCTTAAAGGGGTCCGCAAACCTGAAATGGACCTAAATAAAATGTAATAAAAATGAGACCCCAGGTTTCCCGTAGGTGCTCCTCCTATTCTGGGGGGTTTTGGTTGAAACCAAATAATGGCCCCTTGGGCCATTATGGGATTTCTCTGGAAAAACCGGCAGAAAGAAAATTTTGGGGGGGAAAACAAAATTTTTAAATTTTAAATTTTCCCCGATCACATTTACCGTTATTCTTTTGAAAAATGCATTTAAAAATTGAAAAAACTGCAAAAAAAGTAAAAATTTTTAAATTCAAATTCCACTTTGCTTTAATTCCTGTGGGAAACCCCCTAATGGGGTTTTTTTAAAATTCCTTTTAAAAGGGTTTTGAAAAACTTTTAAAAGGGGTTTTTGTTTCTTAGTGGTTCATTTATGGGGGTATCTAAACAAAACGGTCAATCAAAGTACGTTTTTTAGAAAAATGAACTGGTCCCTTAAAAAAAAAGTTTTCCCTTTCAAATTTTGTTGAAAAAATTTTAAAATTACTACAAATTTTTTAAAACCCCCTTTTTTGTTTGTTTAAAAAAAAAAAAAAAGACATTTAAAAAAATTAGGCCCCCAAAATACAGCAGACATTTTGGTTTGATGCTTAGTTATAAACTATTTTGGTTGGGAAAAACTTTTGTCTTTTCAGCAAAAAAATTTTTTTAAAGTTTAAAAATTTGGGAAAATTTTTTAAATTTTTCACGATTTTTTGATATTTTTCACCAAAATTTAAAAAGGGAAATTTTTTGGGGGGCCCAAAAATTTTTTACTAAACTTAAAATATAATGTTTTCCCCGAGGGAAAAAAAACTCTGAATCACCTTTGGGTAGGTTAAAATGTCAAAAAAGTTATTTTAAAAAATTTAAAATGAACCCCTTTAAAGATTTCAAAAATGGGGCCCCTGTCAGGGGGAGGCCAAAAAATGGCTCCCGGGGGTTTAAAGGGGGTTTTTAAAGGTATTTTAAAGGACAATTTGGGCCGGTTGAAGGGGATCCCGTTCCACTGAAAATTATTGGGAAAACAATGCGCCCAAACCCAATATTTCCCAAAATTTTTTAAAAAAAGGTTTTGATCCAAAAGGGAAATTTGAAAAGAGTAAGGGAAACCCAAAGTATTTAAAAAAAAGCCAAGAGAGAAAATTCTTTTCAAACACGAAAAAAGGAAAAAAAAAAGAGAAAAATAATGTTTGTGATGAAAAATGGGTCATCATTGGGACAACGTTTTTAAAAAAGAGTATTGTTAAAAAAAATGGAATGCACCCCCCAAAGTGACCGGGAAAAATTTGGTTTATTTGTTTTTAAAAAAAACTCCCAAAAAAGTCTTTCGAAAAGGTCGTTTAAATTTTTAAAAGAGAATTGATGTCTTCAGATTTTTAAAAACATTTTGAAAAAAAATCGACAAAAAAAAAACTACTTTCACAAAAAAAAAGGCACATTTCCGTTTTCATCAACTGTCAAAATTTTTCCCTCGTAATTTTAAAGGGTTTTTTTGTTTATCCCCCCCCAAAGGGATATTCTACCCCATTAAATTTTTTTCACCTGGATTCCCAAAGACGTTATTAATGTTTTAAATGCCCTTTTGTGGTACGTTTTTATAGGACCCAAAAAAGTAGAAACATTTTAAAAGGGGGTTGAATGAACATAGATTTTAGCCCATCAGAAATATAAACAGAAAAAAAAAAAATAATAGGTTTTTGAACAAGGAAAGGAAGGGGGAGAGGGAGTAAAAAAAAACCCTTAAAGGGGGTTTAAAAAAAACCGAGCGGGACATTTTTTCGGAAATTTAAAACATAACGTATTGAACTTAGGGTGGTTTTTATACTGGGAAAGGGATTAAAAAGTAACAAAAGAGAGCATTTTAAAAAAAAAATCTTCTTAAAAAAGAGGCTTATTGGATAGTTTAAAAAAAGGATTCCAAAAAATCCAAAAAAGGGCTTTAATGGGACCTAAATTTTTTTGGAGTGTTTTTTAAAAAAGTTAGTATGGTTTAAAGGGTTTTTAAAGGTTGTAACATAAAAAAAGGAGGGAAATGAGCAGAAAAAGCATGCCCCTGCCGAAAAAAAGGGGGCCCGGAGTTTCCTCGAAACGTTTTTCAAACCGTGCGACGCCCAAGGGCGGTTGGGCCAAAACTGTTTTTTTGCTATCCCCCGGAAAAGGTTTAAAAAAAAAACAAGGGGAAATTTTCCTGATATTTAAATTCTTTTTTAATTTTCCTTTTAAAGGACTTTATATGGATAGTGATGGGCCCGAACGTTTGAGTATGCTTTGTCTATTTTAAATTTAAAAAAAAATGTAAGGGAAAAAAACGCAGGGGCATTAAGGTCTCATTTTTCAATTTTTTTGCACCCGGGAAAAATAGGGCAAGGGAGGAGGCCCTTTGTTTGACCTGCTAGCATGGGGGTTTTAAGTTTATTAACCAAACGGAGTTTTGGGTTTTCAAGAACCTTACATTTATCCCCATTGAACCTCATTTGCCAAATTTTTTGCCCCCGACGTCAGGGGGGGGTGGGCCAGGTCTGCTTGCAAATTTTTGGGTATTTCCATAGATTTTAAATACCTGCCCTAAACTTGGTATTGCAAAAAAAATTGAAAACCCTTTTTTACTAATCCCCCCCCAATACATATTAAACCTTAAGCCGAAAAGCCCGCTAAAAAAATAGGTTAATTGGGCCAGGAAAATTTTTTTTTTTGTTTTTGTTCCCCCCCGCTTCAAAAGTTGGGAACTTTTTTTTTTTTTCAATTTACCAGTTGTTTGAGGCCTCGTTTTTATTAGGGAAAATGTACTTTTTGGGGGAAAGTTTAAGTTTAAAAAATAAATAATTGAGAATTTTTTGTATTTTTTTTTTTTTTTCTTTTTTTTCGTTTTTTTAAAAAAATTTTTTTTTTACCCCCCTTTTAAAATTTCACACTTAATAAAAATTGTTGACTAATTCTACAGGTTTTACGGTCGGGTGGATACCCAAAGTTTTAAATTTTTTTTTGTGGGGGGTAATAATGCACCAAAATTTTTTTTTTTAAATATTTTATTTTTTTTTTTTAAATTTTTTTAATTTTTTTTTTTTCCTTTTTTTACCCAAAAATTTTTTGGGGGGTTTTTTTACTTTTTTTTTTTAAATTTCCCATGAAGGGGAACTGTTTTAAAATTTTTTTTTTTTTTTTTTTTTCATTTTGTAAAAGTTAATAGCATATTCTTTTTGCTTATACATTTTAAATCTGTGTCAGTTTTGACACAGGGAAATGATCAGAAAAGCACACAGGCTGCCCCGAAACCTGGCTTGTTACACAGACAGTTTCCCAGGGCCCCTCAGGTCCCCAGGGCCTGGGCTGTGCGTCGTTCCCCGGGGGTCTGTCGGGGGCACGGGGTTTTTCCGATCAAACCCGACAGAGCAGGGGGGAAAAACCCCTTTTATTGCGCCCCGGGGGGGTGGCCCTCCGCGGCAGTAAAAAGGGTTTTTTTTTAAAACAACAGAGTGCGGAAAGGGTTTCCCCCGTCCCTTGTGCCCTTTCAGGAGATGCTCTTTGATAGGGCGTGCGGCCCTGGAGCCCCAAAATCCCCATGTCTTAGGGGCGTCGGCAAGAAAGAACGGGCCTGTACCAAACCCGTTTGGCGGGGAAATCGGTTTTTGGAGGGTTTAAAAAATACATTAAATAAAAGATGATCTAATACTGAGCCCTAGAGCACCACCACTCAAACCGGGGACCACTAGAGTAGGAATTTTTACCACCTCTCTATTTAGACCCGATAGCCTTTTTTTAATTAAATTTACACACTGTTTTTTTCCTAACCCAAGGGATTTAAATTTTACCCAACAAACCTTATGGGGGAAATGTCAACACCTTTTGCAAAGTTTTAAAAACACAAATTCCATAGCCCCCCCCCTATCCAGACTTTACTCACCTCTTAAAAAAAACGATCAGGTTGGTTTGAAAACTTCTGTCCTCAGTAAAATCATGCTGGGAATCATTATAATATTTTTTTCTTTTATTTCTTTATATGTTTATGAGCCCCAACAGTTTTTTCCCTCAATAAAAAGTTAAACTTACTGGTCTTAATTACCTGGCAAGACTTGGAGCCTTTATCCATACCAATTTAAACCCTTTTAATAGATTTTTTCATATCAGTTGTATTATCTATTTCCTAACAGGACTTGAAATGTTAGGGACATCTCTGTGTTTTTTAAATGTTTTTAAGGTTGGGTTTTTGTAGTCCCTTGTTTCTAATAAAGTTTATATGGGTGTGCAGCCATATAGTATGTTTTCTTTTCTTCTATGGGATAGCGATATCAATTATGTGTAACTTTTTTATTCGAAAAATGTGAGTGTTTTGAACTTTTTCATTTTTTTATCATTATGGACATTAAGCAGCTGCAGCAACGGAGGTTAGCATCAGTGCAACCTTTCTGTGAGGCCAAAGCCCATTCCAACCATGTTATTGCTGTGGCAGATGCAAGAAAAATTTATTGAAATCTGATTCCACAATTTGGGCATCTAACTCTACATAAAAAGAAATTTTCTTTTTTAAATTTTATTTAACAAAAGAGTCCTCTATTTTACCTCTGTATGTTAGTGATTTCATTCAGTAATACAACGGTTTTTCTCTTAAATACCTGATGACTTTGACGGAAAAAAAAAAACACACAATTCCATATACATAAGCCCACCCCCAGGTTACAATACTATAAGGCTCCCTGTAAATTCCATAAAAGGTACCCACATGGCCGGGGTTCTTCAGTTTTTCAGTAAGTTTTCGGATTTTCAAACTGTCTGAAAACTGACTCAACCATCCCCACAGACTTGTATAGAAAATCCGGGTTGTATCCAAAACAAGATTTGCTGATGGTTGGATTTTCAAACCAAAAAAACTTGGGGGCTGTACATTATTCCCCCCGTTTTACGGGAGAAAAGGGATTTTAATGTTTAAAAATTTTCCTCGGGGAAGTATTCCATTACAAAGCCCCCAGACAGATATTAAAAAATGCTTTTGCTTTTCTCTTAAAAAAAAAACACTTTTTATTTCCTTTGTTTTTAAAATATTATGGCAATTTAGCCGAAGGATATTACACTGCATATGCAGATACCACGCACACCTTTCGAAACAAATCTTGTTTTGCAAAAACTAGCTCCATCTTGTTTCTTGTAAAAGGGGTAAGCTGTACTGTGGTTACAAAGATGTTAAAATTTTCTATAAACTATTCCAATTTTAAACCCCACACAAAACCCTATATGCTAAAACAATTTTTACTTTATAATAAACATAAATTTAAAAAAAAATAGCAAATATGTAATTAATCAAAAGTAAAAGAGGACGACCTTTTCCCCAAATCGGCCAAAAAACCGTTTTAAAAAAAAATATGGTCGATTTTAAATCAGTAACCCACCGGATTTTTGTCTTTTCCCGTGTATCCCAAGACCTGAAAATGTAAAACATAGGGTTTGAAAAAAAACAATTATCCCTCTAATTGCACTTGCAACACTTCAACCAAAATTCTAAGCAGCTAGCACAATAAATGTAGCTGTAATACATCACTAAGGATGGAAACTTGGGGATTTCTTTTTCATGCATATTGATAGTCCCAGTGCATCAACATTTCAGACTTTATGATGATCTCGTGATATCTGATCAATTTTCCTGTAGGTCTGTTTTTATTAAATAACTATGGAATAAGGAATTTGTTTAAATTCCGACTCTTTAATAGTGTTTATATCATAAATGGTGCCGTAAGCAGCAAGAGTCTTCTGATAACAACAGGGAATTTGCTTCTTGAACTGAAAAAGGAATGGAACATCTTAAATAACAATGCATTATACAAATCCTATTTGAAGCCAGTCATGGAGTTGATATAATCTGGACTGTGTATGTTTATGACTTCTGCGCTCGCACATATGCTACGTGTCTGGAGTTTTTAATTTCTTCCTAATTTTCTAGCGGGTTCAACCTGTCACTGTCCTGCCTTTCAATCAAAAAGTTTTCTAGGACCCTGATCTGAATTTTGGCATTGTTACTACTAGGTATAATATAGAAAAGAAGCTGGCTCTGGTCACATCACCATCAAACATCCAATGACATATACCCATTGCACCGGTATATGAAAGTCATACAAGCAGTATTTTAACCCCTTAAGCTGAACGCCTGAAAAGTACTTAATGACCAGCATGTTTTTAGTTTTTGCCTCTTTGCGTTTCAACAGTCGTAACTTTTTTATTTTTTCAATGACGCAGTTGTATGAGGCCTTGTTTTATTCGGGGCAACCTGTAAATTTTGGGGGAATAGTTTAAGTTCACTTTTTTAAAAAATGTTTTTGTTTTTTTAAATTATTTTTTACACCATTCTCATTTCACACTTAATAACTGGTTAGATTAATTCTACAGGTTATTGCGGTCATGTGGATACCTAATATGTGTAGGGTTTTTTTGTGTGTGTATTTTTATTATTTATTTTACTTATTTTTTTCTACGCTTTTTTATGTTTTTTACTTATCTTTTTTAAATCCCATGAAGGGATAACTGTTTTAACTATTTTTTTCCACTTAGAAATGTATTAGCATATTCATATATGCTAATACATTATAATCTGTGTCAGTTTGATTCAAAGCAGTGATCAGGGCAACACACAGTCTGCCCTGATCACTTGCTTGTTACACAGACAGTCCTGGGGCTACTCTACGGCCCCAGAGCTGACTGTGAAAGCTGTTCCCAGGCTTGGTTGGGTCCGGGAAATCCAATTTACCCACAACAAAAGGGTTTGTTATTGCATCATTGAAAGGGTGGGTTTAAACCAAATTAAACTTGTGGTTAGTGAGGGGCCCAAGAAGCTTTTAAATTGAAGTACATCTCTGTTCTCAGCGACGCCAAGAGACGAAGCTACAGACGAACGACCTGAAATGCACGTCGCCAAAAGACAGCGGGCAGTCATTAAAAGGTTCAAGGGAACTGATCATCTACTTTTGTTGCACCGACAACGGGTAAAACATCTGGCAAGTTGGGCCAGGTAGGAGCAGCCGCAGCAGGGCTGTCTTATCCATTGGACACTCCTGGCAGTTGCCCAGGCCCCTTGAGCAAATGTTTGGAGTTACGGTGATCATATTTGTTCTGTATATGATGGTGTTATTTGTTAACTATATAACCAGCATTAAGAGGTATCATACATAAAACATTGTCTTATAGCTATTTGTATATGTTCATATAAAATATACTATTTTATACAAATAACTCTTTATAGACCTGACAACTCCACTGTCTTACAAACATAGAGAATGAACCAGCAGCAATGCAGATGCCAGGAGACTGAATATATGAATTATTCCACTGTCTATTTCTGGTGCCTATAGAAAATATAAAATTTGAGGCTCTTAGCGCAGAGGTTTTTATCATCTACCAATTGCAAAGTGGCCTCAGTTTAGATGGTTCCAATGGGGACCTACTCTAAAAAAACTTTCGGGGCCCCTCAGTCCCTTTTTCCAGTTTGCCAAACTTTTCGGGGCAGAGGTGCATACTCTGTTCGTTTTAAAAACACCAGCCTTTTTTTTTTTGGATCGGGTGTGCCGGGGGAATTTGGGGCAAATTGGGGTTTACTTGAGATGTCTAAAGCGTGGTCTTTTTGGGTCATTTTTTGGGAGAAAGTTAATGTCATGTGTTTGGGCCCAGGCCCCCCTGACCTTTTTGCCGGGCCCCATAACGTTAAACGCCCTCATTGAAAAATTTGGGTTTATCTGCCTCATTTAAAAATTCAGGGCCTGGCACAGAAGGGTGTATCGGGAATGGGGAAGGGAGGGTTTGGATACCCTTTAAAAATTTTGGGCAGTAAGGGGCCCTTTCATTTTCCATCTCTCGGGAAAGTAAAAATTTACCCCAAAGATTTTAAGTTAGGTCTCTCTTCCATTTTATTTTGCAATAGGGCTGACTTTCTACAGTAGACTCCCCTAAAGGAACTAAATAGGGAGGGCTCAACTTCCAGACACGATGAGGCTACACAGCTCCAACCTCCCTGGATACAGCCATGGAAGTACCTCGCTAAAGTTAGATCATACTCAAAGGGGACCAAGGGGATCTTTAAAATTTTTGCCACCAGGGCTCCCAGGTTTTGGCTTTTTTTAGACCTCCTCAGTTGGCATCAAGTGTCATTTGTTCATTTTCAAGTGCAAAGTTTTTTCCATGAAAATGTTCAGTAAAGCTCTAGCTATCATTCCTACTACTCTATTACTACGTTACTAGTCTACATTTTTCACTGAACATCTAGGCAGATTTTCCATTCAGCAGTCTATTAAAGTTGGGTGACTTTCCCTGTAGAGCTGTCATGGAGGTCCTACTTTAATGCATGAACACTGCTTCCCCGGAGCTATATGTATTTATATATGGTATTGGGACATTGATATATCATATTCAACTTCGTCCAGGGATTTTAAGACCCTTTTGGGCTCCGGGGGAAAGCAGTGCACGGGGCCCTGCCCAAGCACATGACATTACACCATGCCGTACCTCTAACCTTGACCAAATATGACACTAAAGGCCACGCCTCTAACCACTTTCAAGTACACTAAATTATGCCAAATTTCCTATGCCAGACCAGAGCCAAAACAGGGGCTGTTTTTAATCAGAATAGAGCATAGCTGCTCTTGTGTCCCGAAAAGTATGGAGGTCTGGAAAGGCACCGAGGGAGGTGAGAATGTTTGTTTAGAGTATGTTTCCATATGAACTGAGGTCACATATGCTCATGGGGCCCCTGGGCAACTGCCTTGTGTGCCTAATGGATAAGACAGCCCTTAGTCAATGGCTTGTGTGGCTCATGCAGCCATACTGCCTGAAGAATGAGTTAGACCCAACGGCTGCCGAGGCTGTTTGGAGGATGAGCTCCCAACTTGGTCCACCAAGACGACTGCTGGGCAGTTGGCTCAGGATTTAAATGAAAACAGTTATTTGTGCCCATCATGAGTCTGCGACCCCAGGTGTCCTCAACCCCAGCCCGGTGGTAGAGACAGCCGTGCAATCACCTAGCAGGAGAACCAAGGTCCTTACCCCCTTAGAGAATCTGTGTAGCCACTGTCCCCATAGACTTGCTTGTGCACAGTCCACCCCATTGAAGTCAAGCAGAGTTTCACATATAGCCAAGCAAGAAGCTTGTAATACTGTTGCCATACAAGCCTTCATCCAAGGATGAGTGCACACTAGTGGGAGTTGGGTTGTTCTCTGCTCCATCCTATTTTTCAGGCTGTTACCACCAGGGGTAAAAGTTCTCTCACTCATCAGGTTATGGTCCTGTGTGGCTGGCAGATGTCTGTTTTTTTGACTTTGTCATTAGGTGATGGACCCCAACCCCCAAGCAAAATGATTAGAATCAAAGAATGCAAAGTAAAGACATAAAACACTGTAATCAAATGGTCACAACTTTATTTAAAATCATATGACACTAAAAATGGCAAACCCCCAACTCACGAGGAGTCAGCAATCAGGAGATGAAACATTGGACATCTAGGATTCCCTTACCATGGCTAGAAGGAATGCTACAACTTACTTATTGGACTTTTACTAATTTAAGAGGGAGTGACATAAGAAACAGGGTGACATGTATGAACGGGGCTGTGCCAGAATTCTGGCCTCAAAAAGCTGTAGTAGACCAGTTCTATAGATGTATGAACAGGTGTACTCCAAACTTTGGCGCGAAAAGTGCCTCAGTACCGCGCCAAAGACACTTTTTAGCGAGCCCAAGTTTAGGGGCATTCTAGGGACGTCGCTCCACATTCGTAGAAGTAGACACATTTAAGATTCTTTAACGCCAAAACTTTGGCACAGAACAGTTACAACAGTCAGACCACGTTAAAGTCGATCTGCCTGAGGCAGACTTGTCGTATTGGCACTAGACTGCGCCTGTATGTATGACCTGCAGAAGAACAGGGTCATACATTCTGGCGCAGTCTATACTACCTTAAAGCGATTTAAAACTTGTCTATCAGCGCCAGAATTCATACATGTTGCCATAGACTAAATATAATAAACCCCATGTAAGGTTAATTAATTGAATACAACTGCTCTTTTTAGTAGATCTCTCTATTACAGAGGCCACTTAACTGAATTTGTTACAAAACAGGCACCTTATGGTTAGGGTACCCCTAAAATGGCCCAATAAATTGAGGTGAGGGATTACATGTATAGGTTTTTATAGGTCTGATGAGCAAATTCTGAGCTCTAAGGGTATGTCCACACAACATAGACAAAATACCGGTCGGATTATGTCTTAAGAATCCAACTGGTATTTTGCCGTCTTTTGCATGGTTTTTGGGGGACGGTTCTGTTTGTGGATTCGCCCGTCCCTCTTAGCTATTGAAATGCACACCTTCCTCCAGAAAACCAGACAGAAGATTGAGTATGTTCTAAGACTGCGGAATATTATCACCGTTAGGGCCCTTATGTTCCATGGGTAATCCGGGTAACTGCTTAGTGTGCCCAATGGATAAGACAGCCCTGCTTCTGTCCTTGTGTGAGGAATCAGTAAGTGAAGAGCTTCCCCCTGATGCCGCTATATTTGCAGTACTGCTCCATAGGTACTTTGACTGGTATTCTGCGTTTATGGCAACTACCCTATTTCCCCGAAAATAAGACCTAGCGCAATTTTTTTCCAGCCTGAAAATAAGACTTAGCAGCAGTGTTTGCTGCAGCTCCCCGCACGCCATAAATAGCATTAGCAGATCATTTAGATAGGTCTTACCTTATATAGGAGGCTACCCGGATGAATGGTGCTCGTCTAAGGAAAGTGCTGTTGCTATACAAGAGAGATTGTGGCTAATGGAGTCACAAGAAATTCACCATGAAAGTCAGGGTTTGGAGAGTTATGATGATGTTCCAGAAGATGATGACATGGTAAATGTACCATAGATTGTTGTGCATGGAAAAAGAGTCATAAGAAATTCTTGGTTGAATTCAGAGTTTGGCGGGTTATGTTGATGTTTGTGATAATAGGACTACAGTATATTAATAAATGTTGATTTATTTGTTCAACAATAAACGTGAATTCTTGTTCATGGAAAAATAAGACATCTCCTGGAAATAAGACCTAGCGCTTTAGGAGCAAAACTTAATATAACACACTGTCTTATTTTCGGGGAAACGGGGTAGGAGATTCTTTTACAAAAAGATGGCAATGGTCACTGTGTCGACAAAAAAGGTGCAGCCTAAAATCAGTCTTCGGCTCCTAAACTTTCTGACTAACATGCACCAGCACTAGTGCAGGAGAGGAAGGGAGGAATAGATGGCTGCCTCATATTAGAAGTATACACTGCTTTTCCATTTGGTCTTTCAAGATTTTGAATAGTTACATCAGACAAAACAGAAGCAGCGATAATAAGGAGATTATGTCAGGAGTCTAGGTTTAGCAGAATTACTTTATCTCATCAGCTGATCTGAATGACAAAAGTAATAGCTTGTGGACTTCCCCCCTCCCCCCCACTTCGCACATGTGTCTTACTGGTAGGGAGGGGCAAGAAGTGGGGACAATGCCTCTGCCAATGGAGAAGGGGTGGTTGGGGCACAATGCTGCTTCCATTTGGGGGGAGTCTTGGGTCTGGATTCATTTCTGGGTCTAATCTGTGGTCTGAATTTATTTAGGGAATGTGATGTAATTCATGGCTCTGGTCTAGAGCCCAACTTAGTGCTGTTATAGCAGCTGGGGATGAACAGGAGAAACCAAAGGACAAAGCATAAACTTCTGTGGGATCTGAAAGAAGTTGTCATGGAGGTCTGGGTCAGAGGGCAAAGCAGAGAAACAACTCCAATGAGAGAAAACATTATCTGTGAGCCACTGGATTTTGTGATTGTGTCTGATCAGCAATGTATTCTCTTACATAGTGTGCAGCGTGATAATATTCTGCGGACCACCTGTATAGTAGCAGTATCGGATCTTGTAGTTTCACTATATGGCGGTATTATCAATTTTATTGATCTTTGTATAATGGTAGCATACAACTGTATTGGACTTTAGTGTAAGCCTGCATCTGACTGTGCGATCAGAAGATTCTGTGTTCCACTTTTTTTCTTGTGCAATTTTTTTCTTCAGCAGTCCTCATTCCAGACAGCAGGCGCACTCGTGTCAGCGTTTCCTATGCTGAACACCCTGCTGGCACCCACGCTCCTGACCTGCTCCCTGCTGCTTCTGATACCCGGAGTGCACACTCCCACCTTAGGGTATGCGCTGGCCCTTTAAGATTTAAAGGGCCAGCGTATTATTGGTGCTTCAATGGCTGGCCACCACCTGGGACTTAAGCAACTTCCTTCCTCTGCTCTGAGCCAGTAAGTGTCCATCTGTGATCCTGACCTGTGTTCTCTCCTGAAGTTACCAGGACTGTTAACCAAATGCCCTGCACATTTACATTCCACTCTGAGCTCCCTTACATTTCGGCTGTAGTGGTCCACCAAAGACTTCATATCGAGCAATTCGTGGAAGCTTTGCAGAATCTTGTAGCCCGCCTACCTCTGGCCACACCAGCTCCACCACTCGTGGCGAGTTGCCTTCCTATTCTAATCCCAGCAGGCCTTACCTTACGTTTATCCCTACCGCCACGTTATGACAGGAACACCAAGTCTTACAGGGGATTCTTAAGTCAGTGCACCATTCATATGAAGATAATGGTGAACCAGTTCCTCTTTGAGTGAGCCAAGGTGGCATTTATTATGTCTACTCTCTCTGGAAGCACTGGCCTGGACAACACCCCTCTGGCACCGAGAGGACTCAGTAGATGCCAATCTCCAGGTGTTTCTTGAAGCCTTCCAGAATGTGTTTGAAGCGCCTGAACGAGCATCTTCTGCAATGGCTTTTTTGCTCTGTCTACGGGCAATACGCGGAGCAATTCCACAAGCGGTCATCTGAGCTAGTCTGGAATAATGAGGCCCTTACAGTGGCCTTTTGGGGAAGGCGTGGTGGGTTAATCATGGACAAGCTGACTGGTCGTGATCTACCAACTACCCTGGATGACTTCATTGCTCTAGCTTCCAGAATCGACATCCATCTTTTGGGAGAGGGATTTAGAGCTTTGCCAGGAGATCGAGCCCTCCCAGCCTCAGAATCTTCCTCGCTTCCAAAGTCCTCCACAACCAACATCAACATTTCTGTTAGATGACCCTATGCAGGTGGACAGTGTTCATCTATTGGAGGGGAAAGCATGCGAAGACGCAGTCTGAACCTGTGCCTATACTGTGGCAGTAGTAAGCATTTCTTGAAAAACTGTCCAGTTTGCCTGACTGCAGCTCAGAAGCCACTGCGCCTGGGTTTTGTGGGAGAGTCAAGCCTAGATGAAGATGTGTAAGTACCGCATCTGTTCCACAGAAAATTTTATAAATTCGTCCATGATTTCCAAGTTCCATCTGCCAGTCATCCATCTTGAAAGGCCTCTGCAAGTTTCTTCCATCAACAGGGAGATGTTGAAAGATTCTGTGTGGCACTGTACCAAACCAAGCTGTTGACTTTTCAGGTGGGTAGGTCCCACATGGAGAAGATCTCATTCTTTTTTTTTCTTTCCATGGTTACAGCGTTAATTCATGCTGCCTCAAGTCATCTCGTCTGGTGCAACCTGCTTCCCCTTCTGCACTCCTGACTTCGCTTCTGGTCTTGGGCTGAGTATTCACAGACGTCTCCTGTGAGAAACAAGCAGAGGCCTTCCCGGTTCATCAGTCCTATGACTGTCTTCTGGTCTCCCTGCAAGGCATTACCCAACCTCTCTACCTGCAATCTAGACCATAATGGCCCATGAAAAAATAAACTGGCATAAGGGCTCCATTCCTCAACTACCAGTTTCCTGGACCTGGCAAGACATCTCGTCTGAAGATAGTTCTTGGTAGACCAAAGAGGATGTTGTTGCCCTGCTCCCTACTCAGTGAATTGAGCAGACCCGAAGGAAGAGGGAGCTTAAATGGGGGGGAGGGGATGTACTGTTATGATATATACTGTGGTCCTCATTCCAGACGGTGGGCGCACTCGTGTCAGCATTCCCTATACTGAATGCACTGCCGACACCCACTCACTTCTCCACGCTCCTGCGCTGCTCCCTGCTGCTGGCATTCAGTGTGGATGCACTCCTGCCTTAGGGCACGCACATGATTGCCCTTTAAGATTTAAAGGGCAACGCATTACTGGTGCTCCAATGGATGGCCACCACCTGGGACTTAAGCAACTTCCTTGCTCTGCTATGAGCCAGTTTGTTGGTGTCTGTCTCTTTCCTGCTGTTACCTGTTGTACCTGCAGCACCTAGGCTGTTAACCCCTTGCCTGCTGCCTACCAGTTTCTCTGCTATGCCTCTGCCTTCCTTCCTGATTCTTGGTCTTGGCACTCAGCTGTAACCGCGAGTACCCATGTCAGGGGTAGCAGCCTGAGACTACCTTGTAGCCAAGCCCATCCTGCCTTGCAGCGGGCTCTGGTGAGTACTGGGCAGCTCCTTATACTCTGCTTCCTGGCCTGGTCTTCATCATTGCTCACGATGACCCAGAGGATCCACATCTGCATTCTATTCCAGGACACTTACAAATTTAAGACAGCAGTGAGGGAAACTCAGTTTGGTGCCTATTGCTTGGTGGCTGGGTTTGCCTCTTAGGGTTACGACCACAGGACATAGACAAAATACTGGTTTTCTCTGATTTAGAATCCAACAGTTTGCAGTTTCAGCCGTTCCCTATTACATTGAACAGTACATTTTCTGCAGTACAACCAGGCAGAAGAATGTATGTTCAAAGTTTTTTAGACGATTTTCGGATTTGAAATCCGACCATCAGCAGATCTAAGCTGTGTAAGCTACAGCTCTAATTTTCTACTTAAGTCTATGGGGATGGTTGACAGTCTGTTTTCAGACGGTTTTAAAATACGAAAACCAATTGAAAAACCGACTGAAACACCATGTCGTGTGGGCGTGCCCTAAATGTTCAATTTGTCTGCAAAATGCTCCAGAAAATGTTCTGGGTGAGTGTCTGTAAGTTTGGGCCCATATATATCACACATGTATGGTAAATCCTGACATTTTTCACACATGGATGTTAGGCAATTATTCACAACCCTATGACTATGTTCACATGGCAATGACTGGGACGTGTTTCAGCCCGTAATTCGCGCCGTACTGCGCGAATTACGGGGTGAAATATGTCCCAGTCATTACGGTTGTAATGTAGTACACTGAAAATTATATGTATTCTGTATTGTCATTAAACCATTTCTTAGATTGTGAGTCTACAATTCCTGTAGCTCAGAATACCACCCCCTGTGGGAATGGAATTTGTAGAAGAGGTCTGTAAAACCTCACAGCGTCCTTTGTAGTCACTTGAATTACTCAAATGTTTAGATAACATGGGCTTTAGCCGTTTTATTACGCTTTATTGCCAACGATTGTGTATGCAAGCTGTCAAGAATACTTGATGGAAGACCCCACCATATCATCACAAATGTGGCCTATGATCCCCCCAACAATAAAACGATTAGGCACAACAGTGCAGAGGTCATTGATCTGTCCACAGCAGAAGCACAGTCCATGATTGCCATCTTGTGGGGATAGTAAGCAACAACCCTCATTAGACATCAAGTGTCCACCCACCTTATTATATTTTCAGCCAGTAAAAGAGCAGCAGACATTATGAGAGAGGAGGGGAAACCTTGACAGAGATTTGGGCCTATAAAGCACATGGCCAGACTCAAATCTGTGTTCATAGCTTGAGGTACAATTTCTGATTGAGCTGTGTTCCATCTTCATTCATCCCTACCCCGGGATCCGGAAGTCAAGACTTGTAAGTGTAAGGGCTTCTAAGTTTCATCCCTTTTATTTTTATAACTGTTTGATGCGTATGTCATAGTCATTGTTATTGTATTTTGTTTATGTAAGCACTGTACCTATCCTCTTATTAAAGTTACAAGTAATAAGCTTAGTTCTTGTCGCTGCACGGATCCATTTCCTTGAAGGAGTGTATTTTTTTTGTAGCTGCTGGAGAGCAGTGAGGTGATCAGCAGTCCTTCCTCTCTGATCTCCTGTCTTTAGATTATTGAATGAAGGTGGTGGCAGCGGAAAACTTGGGGTTCTGAAACTGTCTTGGGGTGCGATTTATGCTTGATTCGCTACCTGATTGAGAGGTGAGCGCAAGTGGAAATAAATCGACTCCATTACAGTGGCCCCCAGTCACGTACTGGTGAGTGTGTACGTGACAATGGTAATCCACAGTTCTCATAGAGAACTATGGATTACGTCTCCACTCCCCGCTCGCACAATACGGTGAGCAGGGAGAGAAGTGACATGTCAATTATTCACGGCGTATACGCACCAAGAATAATGAATGTCTATGGGGCCGGCGTACTGCCGGCCCTGCCCCCGTGCACACGGCGTAATTGCGGGGCGAAATACGTCCCGAAATTACTGCAGTGTGAACATAGCCTATTACCTATTATATTATCTGATTGGCAATTTCCCAGTCATTAATCTTTTCTGGAAGAACTACTTATAAGGCAAAACTTTGAACCTCAGAATTTTCTCATCAATCCTTTAAAAACCTATACATGTAATCCATAACCTCAACTTAATGGGGCTTCTTAGGGGTACCCTAACCATAAGGTGCCTGCGTGGGAACAAGTTCCGTTTAGGGGCTTCTGTAGTAAAGTATGCTGCCAGTCAAGAAAGTGTTAATACTTCAGAACACCATGGGTGACCTCATAATGAATGGGGCCGGTTATATCATAAAAAAGATTCCATAAAAGAAGGGCACACTGCTATGATCGGGGAAATTTCTGATGCGCCTGAGGACCTTGAGCTTGACTTCCCTACATACTGCCTACCTTGATGGAATTTGGAGGTTGTAGCAGGGAAAAGGGGTAGTGCGCTGTTGTAAGTGAAGGGGGTCCCTGTTATGGGATCCTCTTCAATTAACCAGAGCGGAGAGCCCTGCTACAAAGAGCAGTTCTCCTTTAATGAATTAATTCTAGTGATTAAAGGGAGACAGATATTGCAGCCAGATCTATCTTACATGGGCTTTATTATATTTGGAGTCTATGTTTTGTTTTGTCGTACTCGCTTAATTTGGTGAAATGTACAAATTCTAAAACTCTGTTAAGTTGTATATTAGCATTACCCTCTAAGCCCAGGGATGGGAAATCCTTCAGCCACGGTTCCCTAGAGGTTTCCCCCACAGTGTGTTTTTCCTCTCCTGATTGCTGAATGATGACTCTTCGTGAGTCGGTGGTTTGCCATTTTCGGTGTCATGACACTTAAAGACACAAAACGCTGTAATCATTTTGCACTCTTTGGTTCTAATCAAAACCGGACATCTGCTAAACACACAGTAACCTAATGAGTGGAAGAGCTTTTACCTCTGGTGGTAACAGCATGAAAAATAGGATGGAGCAGAGAACAATCCAATTCCCACCAGTGTGCGCTCATCCTTGGATGAAGGCTTGTATGGCAGCAGTAGTACAAGCATCTTTCTTGGCTATATGTAACACTCTGATTTCAAAGGGGAGAGCTGCGCACAAGCGAGTCTATGGGGGCAGCGTCTACACAGATTCTCTGAATAAGGGGCTCAGGATCCTGGTTCTCCTGCTAGGTGAGTGCACGGCCGTCTCTACCACAGGCTGGGGATGAGGATGCCTGGGATCACAGACTCATGATGGGCCCAAAAAACTGTTTTCATTTAAATCCTGAGCCAGCTTCCCAGCAATTGGTGGACTCCAAGTTGGGAGTTCATCCTCCAAGCAGCCTCAGCCCCCCAAATCATTATTCAGTCTGTATGGCTGCATAAGCCATTGACTCAGGGCTTTATCATCCATTGAGTACACTATACATCTGCTCAGGCCCCATGAGCATATGGGGCCCAAGCAGTTGGAGTTATGGTGATCATATTTGTTCTTTATATGATGGTATTATTTGGTAACTATATACCCAGCATTTATAGGTATCATACATAAAACAGTGTCTTATAGCTATTTGTATGTGTTTTTATACAAATAACTCTTTATAGACCTGATAACCCCACTGTTTTACAAACACAGGGAAATGAACCAACAGCTCTGCAGACGCCAAGATATAGATAAACACTGAATATATGAATTATTTCACAGTCCATTTCTGTTGCCTACAATATATACAAAAATTGGAGGTTCTCAGCCAATAAGTTTTATCATCTACCAATTGCAAAGTGGCCTCAGTTCAGATGGTTCATCTGGGGGCCTCAGTTCATATGGGAGCCTACTCTAAGCAAACATTCTCACCTCCCCCTGGTGCCTTTCCAGGCCTCCATACTTTTCAGGACATGAGGGCAGTTGTACTCTCTACTGATGAAAAACAGCCACTGTTGTGGCTCTGGTCTGCCGGAGGAAATTGGGCATAATTGAGTGTACTTAACTATTTGGGCATGATAAGAGGCATGGCCTAGTGTAATGTTATGTGCTTGGTCAGAACCCTGAGTATTGTTTGCCTGGGAGCCCATAATGCTATTAAAGATGGCTCTGGGCTTCAATTCCCCCACCCCTCCACCCTCTCAGCTTAACTAACAGCTCTTTCTTTATGATCAGTGGAGGTGAATAATAATATTATAAATTACATACCATAAATGCAAAGAAATAAAGAGCAAAATTAAATATGGTGAGAAAAAAAAAAGAGCAAAACTACCAGCCTACAGTCATGAACCTAGGAATGCCCCAAATGATACGTTATGAACATATAGCTTCCTTCCCCCAGAAAAGGACTGTTGGATAGAAAAATACATTTCTAAGGATTTCCTGACAACTGCAATCTTGTAAGTGTATTTGGAAAGAAAAGAAAAATCACGTGAAATTTCTGAATTTGTCATAAAAAGGGTGTAACGGTCTGGTAGTGGATTCGCTAGACCACCGCAGGTGATGGTGGAAGCCCACACCAGGGAGCGGAATCTAAGTAGGTCAAGGTATTCACCAGAGCCCGCCGCAAAGCGGAATGGACTTGCTGTGGCGGGAATCTACCAGGTCGCTTCCACTGGCGGGACTTGCCTGCGGTGGCGGCCAAGGGTAGACGAGGTACAGATTCGTCAGGCAGGCTCGTAGTCGGGGACAGGCAGAAGGTCAGGACAGGCGGCTCTGGTTCGTAAACATGGACAGGCAAAGGGTCTGGGCAGGCGGCAAGATTTGTGGTCAGTAAACGTAGGTTAGTGGTTCGGTACACGGTAGACAAGACTAGACTAGACTAGACTTCTGGAATGCTTTCTCCAAAGGCATGAACACTAAGGATCCGGTGAGGCTGCCAGGAAGAGGCCGGACTTAAATAGGAACAGTGCCCGGCAATGGCCAATTACCGGTGCACTGTCCCTTTAAATTTCACACTGCCAGCGCGTGCGCGCCCTAGGTAGCAGGGCCGCGCGCGCCGCGGGACAGAGCAGGAGCGTGGCCAAGTAAGTGAACACCGGCACTGGCAGGGGGGTGAGCGGACCCCAGACCCGATGTGCGGGACGGGGTGCCGCTCGGCGTCGGGGCACGGATGCGCCTGCGACCTGGGACGAGGGTCGCAGGAGCGTCCGTGACAGTACCCCCTCTCTCCCCCCCCTCTCTCTGGAGTGGAAGAATTTCTGGATGATGCTGCGGTCCAGGATGTTCTCCTCCGGCTCCCAAGACCTTTTCTCGGGCCTGAACCCCTTCCAGTCAACTAGAAAATATCGCTTCCCTCTAGTTCTTCTCTTACCCAAGATTTCCTTGACCTCAAAGACTATGGAGGCATCACCCACAGATGGAGGAGGGACAGCCTTCTGAGAGAAACGGTTAAGGACCAGGGGTTTTAGTAATGAGACATGGAATGAGTTGGGAATTCGCATGTTAGGAGGGAGCAGGAGTTTGTAGGAGACCGGGTTAATGCGACTAAGAACCTTAAAGGGTCCCAGGAAGCAGGGTCCCAGTTTGTAGGTAGGCATCTTAAGGTAGACATATTTGGCCGACAGCCACACCTTGTCACCCGGGGAGAAGACTGGAGGAAGGCTTCTTCTTTTATCGGCTTGAGTCTTCGTGCGCTCGGAAGCACGGAGCAGAGACTGGCGGGTCTGGGACCAATGTCCTGGACCAATGCATCCGCCGACGGAACCCCGGATGGGGATGCCAGAGGGAGAGGTGGGCGGGGATGCAGACCGTATACGATGTAGAAGGGCGAGGCCTCCGCGGACTCTGAATCTAGGGAGTTACAAGAGAATTCGTGCCCATGGCAGCAAGTTGAACCAGTCATCTTGGCGTGCAGAGACGAAGTGGCGTAGGTAACACCCCAAAACCTGGTTGACCCTCCCACCTGGCCATTCGTCTGAGGGTGGTAAGCAGAAAAGAAGTCGAGCTTCACCTGGAGTTGGGAACACAGAGCCCACCAAAACTTGGACACAAACTGGACCCCTCAATCCGAAATAATTTGCTGAGGGAGTCCATGCAGACGAAAGACATGATGAAAGAATAACTTTGCCAGGCAAGGAGCAGACGGCAGGCCAGGCAGCGGGACAAAATGCGCCATCTTGGAAAACCGATCTGTGATCACCCAAACAATGGTGTTGCCAGCCGAAGGAGGGAGATCAGTTACAAAGTCCATTGCAATATGGGTCCATGGTTGAGTAGGGATGGGTAGTGGATGTAGTAGGCCTGCCGGTTTGTGACGAGACGTCTTGTTGCAGGCACAGGTGTTACAAGACTCAACGAAGTCCTTGACATCCTTAACGAGCTCTGGCCACCAATAGAACCGGGATATCAAGAGGAATGTTTTTCGGGCGCCGGGATGTCCGGCCAACAAGGAGCAATGTCCCCATTTCAAGATACGTCTGCGGAGAGCAGGGCTTATGTAGGTCTTCCCCGGGGGAACCTTCCGGAGGTCAACTGGAGCAGCCGAGATAAGACTACTGGGGGAATTATGTGCTCCGGAGTAGTCTCTTCACCTACCATGTCGGAGGCACGGGAGAGAGTGTTGGCTTTCACGTTCTTTTCTGTGGGCCGGAAGTGGATCTGGAAGTCGAACCGGGAGAAGAAGAGCGACCACCTAGCCTGGCGTGGGTTAAGTTGCTGAGCTGTCTGGAGGTACTGGAGGTTTTTGTGGTCCGAATAGATGCAGATGGGATGGCGAGCACCTTCCAGCAGATAACGCCATTCCTCCAAAGCCAGCTTGATAGCTAGTAGCTCCCGGTTGCCAATCGTGTAGTTCTTCTCTGCTGGTGAGAACGTCTTGGAAAAGAAGCCACATGTTACTGTCTTGCCCGTGGGCCCTTTTTGCGTGAGTACTGCTCCGACCCCCACAGATGAGACATCCACTTCCAATGTGAAGGGTTTCGCGGGATCCGGCCGCGATAGGATAGATGCAGTGGCAAAGGCAGACTTGAGCTTAGAGAATGCCTCCTCAGCTTTGGAGGGCCAGCTACGAGGTTTAGCGTGTTTCTTCGTAAGCGCCACTATAGGAGCCACTAGTGTCGAAAAGTGAGGAATGAATTGGCGGTAGTAGTTACAAAACCCCAGGAAACGCTGTATGGCTCGCAGACCGACTGGGCTTGGCCACTGCAAAACGGCCGACAGTTTTGCTGGATCCATCCGTAGGCCTTGGTCAGAGATGATGTATCCCAGAAACGGAAGGCTGGATTGGTGGAAGAGGCACTTTTCCAGCTTGGCATACAGGTGATTATCTCGGAGACGCTTCAACACCTGACGGACATGGCTATGGTGGGTCTCGAGGTCAGGAGAGTACACCAATATATCGTCCACTACGCAGGTGTAGAGGAGATCTCTGAAGACGTCATTCACAAGCTCCTGGAAGACGGCAGGTGCATTACACAGTCCAGACGGCATCACCAGGTTCTCAAAGTGGCCGTCCCTGGTGTTGAAGGCCGTCTTCCATTCATCGCCCTTGCGGATTCGGACCAAATTGTAGGCCCCTCTTAAATCCAGCTTGGAGAAGATCCTTGCACCCCACAGCCGGTCAAATAGCTCCGTGATCAATGGCAGAGGGTACCGTTTCTTCAGTGTGATCTTGTTCAGACCCCGGTAGTCGATGCAGGGTCGTAAGGTACCGTCCTTCTTTTCTACGAAGAAGAATCCCGCACCCCGCGGGAGAGGAGGACTTCCATATAAACCCTTTCTGGAGATTCTCACGAATGTACTCCGACATGGCTTGTGTCTCAGGAACGGATAAGGAGTAGATTCTGCCCCAAGGAGGGCTGGTACCGGGCAGCAGATCAATCGGGCAATCATATGGGCGATGTGGCGGCAAGGTCTCCACCTGCTTCTCGGAGAAGATGTCAGCATACTCCTGATATGGCGTGGGAAGGCCCGCTAGAGGTTTAGCTGGTACCGGAGAAGCGGTAGGCACCGGTCAAGGTGCCACCAAACAGCGGGACCGACACTCTGGACCCCATCGCAAGACTTCGCCCGTCTGCCAGTCAAGCACCGGGGCATGGCGCTGCAGCCACGGAAGACCCAATAGGATGGGCGAGGAAGACCAGGGTAACACATAGAACGACAGTCTCTCTTTATGAAGTGCCCCCACTTGAAGGGACAATGACTCTGTACGGTAACGGACTGGATCGCTGAGGATCTCCCCACTGACGGAGGAGATGGACAGAGGTTTCTCCAGGGGAACCACGGGAAGATTGTGTTGAGACACCAGGGCAGCGTCCAAGAAGTTTCCAGCCGAACCGGAGTCCAAGAACGCTGGAGCTTGAAAGTAGGTCCCGGCTTCAGTGCAGACCAGGACGGGTATGTTCAGACAAGGAGAGAGACAGCACACCCTTAGGGACGCCTCTCCCAAGTAGCCTAAGTGCGCTCGTTCTCCCGGACGCGGAGGACGGAGCAGGCAACCCCTGAGGAGATGTTCAGGGCTGCCGCAGTAGAGACATAGGTAGTCCTTATGCCGTCAGTTAAGTTCCTGCGGGGTCAGGTAGGCTCTATCCAATTGCATGGCCTCTTCCACGGCTGGCTGGGAGGGAGGCAGTGGAGGCCGTAAAAACACTGGTGCAAGACGGGGTAGACGGCGTATTCGGAGTGGTTCTTGCTCTTGGCAGAGCTCCTCACGTCTCTCCGCGAAACGGATGTCAATCCGGTTTGCCAGGTGGATAAGTTCCTTTAATGTAGACGGAGGGTCCCGGGCAGAGAGAGCATCCTTAATCTGGCTGGAGAGGCCATTCTGGAATGTGGTGCACAATGCTGCATCGTTCCAAGCCAACTCCGATGCCAGTGTGCGGAACTGCACGGCATAGTCTCCCACGGAGGAGTTCCCCTGCTGCAGGTTCAGCAGAGCGGTTTCAGCAGACGAAGCGCAGGCAGGCTCTTCGAAGACACTACGGAATTCCTGTAGAAATGTCACCAGATCAGCTGTGACCAGATCACCTTGGTCCCAGAGTGGAGTCGCCCAGGACAGGGCTTTTCCAGAGAGAAGACTGACCACGAAGGCCACCTTGGATCTTTCCGAAGGGAACTGACCAGCCATAAGTTCTACATGCAGGGAGCACTGGATGATGAAGCCCCTGCAGGCCTTGGGATCCCTGTCAAACTTAGTCGGCATGGACAACAGGAGCTTGGGACCGACTGGAGCGACTGCCACGGGAGGAACTGCTGCAGCCGACTGCTGCTGCTGAGTGGCGATGAGCTGCTGCATCATGGAGGAGAGCTGCTCGAGCTGCTGTGCTTGCTGTGCGATCTGTCGAGATTGCTTGACCACGACAGTGGTGATGTTGGCGACGCTCGGCAATGACACCTTGGCGGGATCCATGGCCGGATGCTACTGTAACGGTCTGGTAATGGATCCGCTGGACCACCGCAGGCCATGGTGGAAGCCCACACCAGGGAGCGGAATCTAAGTAGGTCCTGGTATTCACCAGAGCCCGCCGCAAAGTGAAATGGTCTTGCTGCGGTGGGAATCTACCAGGTCGATTCCACTGGCGGGACTTGGCTGCGGTGGCGGCCATGGGTAGGCGCGGTACAGATTCGTCAGGCAGGCTCGTAGTCGGGGACAGGCAGAAGGTCAGGACAGGCGGCTCTGGTTCGTAAACGTGGACAAGCAAAGGGTCTGGGCAGGCGGCAAGATTCGTGGTCAGTAAACGTAGGCTAGTGGTTCGGTAAACGGTAGACAAGACTAGACTAGACTTCTGGAACGCTTTCTCCAAAGGCATGAACACTAAGGATCCGGCGAGGCTGCCAGGAAGAGGCCGGATTTAAATAGGAACAGTGCCCGGCAATGGCCAATTACCGGTGCACTGTCCCTTTAAATGTCACACTGCCAGCGCGTGCGGCCCAGCCCCCTAGGGACAGAGACGGACAAACCAGGAGCGTGGCCGGGTAAGTGTATGCCGGCACAGGCAGGGGGGTGAGCGGACCCCGGTCCCGACGTGTGGGACGGGGCACCGCTCGGCGTCGGGGCATGTCTGCGCCTGCGACCCGGGACGAAGGTCGCAGGTGCATCCGTGACAAAGGGTTTCTGGTTTAGAAGTTATATTTCCAAATACTCTAGGAGCACATTCTTACTTACTGAGTTTTCTTGAACGGGACCTTTTTCAGTTAGAGAATGGCTACAAAGGGCTACTAAAGGACCCAATAAGTTCAAATATTACACAGATGACATGCCTTGTCCCCTCTTTGGTATCAGGTTCCTGGTTTTGTTAGCAGCTTATTTCCAGGACCCTTCTTAAAGTCACAAAAAGCAGACAACCCCTTTAAATATCTTTACCTTATCTTGCATCATAAGAGGAAGTGTTCACCTCATTGTAGTGTTCAGATACTTGGTGTATATTAAAGGGGTTGTATCATTACATTAAATGGTCTTCAGAATAAGGGGACAGTGAAAGCAAGCAACTTTGCAATTGGATGTCATTTGCAAAGCTGTCTTGTTTTCACAGTCTGCCTTATCTTCGTTTTCTGTAAACACTGTTCCTCAGTGCTGGTCGGATTCCTCCTCCTTTCATTTCATTGGCTGATGGCTCTACTAGTTTACATTCTGTCTGGCCCCCGGTCGTATTCCTCTCTCACTCAGAATACGGGGCCGGCAACAATTTCACTCTGCACAGCTAGCAGCTCCACAGTAACACTGCAGCTGCTTCTACAATCAGAAAACAGCAGAATTGTGCCTCGGGGACTAAGCTCTGTGCTGCTTTGGATGAGTTCATAGAAGACTGGATTCAACTGTAACAAATAGAAAGTATGAACCAGCTCCAATATCTTCCAGACGAAGGTTAAAGTAGATGCAGACCGGGCAGGTTAAAAAGCAATATTGCTTACATTTTATTGTGACATCTTAAAAAACATGCAACGCAAGCATGACTGAGAGACCCACAGCTATGGGCTAGTATGACCAGACTGCCGATGCATTTCGGGTCATGTGACCCTTACTCATGGTAGCTGCAAAGACAGCTGCAGGTCTGTTGGGGCATGTCTCTACTAGATTTGCAGATCTAGAGGCTGGAATGTTTCCCCATTCTTTGCAAAATACCTCCAGCTCAGATTGGTTGTGAACATTTGTGAACAGCAATTTTTAAGTCACAGATTATGAATGGGTTTTAGGTCTGGAGTTTGACTGGGTCTTTTTAACACATGACTATGCTTTGATGTAAACATTTCCATTGTAGCTTTGGCTGTATGTTTAGGGTTGTTGTCAGGCTCGGACTGGCCCACAGAGCACTAGGGAAAACCCCCGGTAGGCCCCTGAGCATGGTAAACTTGGAATTATTTTTTAACTGCATATACATTTGAAAGAGACAGAAAAGCAGAGAAAGGGAGGCAAAAAGCAAGAGGCAGCAGATAGAAGGCATATACAGTCATTTACAATAGCTGCAGGGTGGGCTCCTAAAATAAATTCCACCAGTGGGCCCAGTAGCAACTCAATTGGTGGGCCCCTAGACTTAACTTTACCTGTTGGCCCTAGGTGCCCCAGTCTGACACTGGTTGTTGTCCTGTTGGAAGGTGAACCTACGCTCTAGTCTCAAGTCTTTTGCAGCCATTAACAGGTCTTCCTTGAGGATTGCCCTGTATTTAGCTCCATATGTCTTCCCATCAATTCTGAGCAACTTCCCAGTACCTGCTGAAGCAAAGCATCCCCACTAGTGTTGAGCGATTGCGTTGGCCATCGACATCGGGCGATGGTCTAGTCGCCCAATCACGCCAGATAGTCGATGTGAGCAGTCGAATGAGCCGATGACCATTAAAGTCATGGGAGAGCAACAACCCCTTTCATTCTTACACCCAAACGGGGCTGGAGAAGCGGGAATAACATCCACAACATAAAGGATAGTGTACTCTAGGCAAAAACTTGGGTTTAAAAAGCCACTACCCTTCTTGTCCACAGCATGACCCAAAAAACCTGCATCACCCAAAAATTAAAAAGTCCCAAAGGGCAGTATGTTTGAACCATCCTACTTAAACTGGACATGAATACCCCTGTCCTGGAACGCGCATGAGCCCCAAACCTGCATGACCCCCAGTTTTAAAAAGGCCGGAAAAAGGAGTCTTTCACCACCTTTTATTGAATGGACATTGTATACATGCCCTGGGCCCACAGCAGAGCCCCAAAACCTGCATGCCCCCCAGATTCAAAAGTGCCGGAAAAAGGAGTTTTCAACCACCATTTTTTTTTTCATTGGAATTGACTAATTTTCCCTGTACCACAGAATGCCATTAAACCTGTCTGCCCCACAGATTCAAAAGCCGGGAAAAGGAGTCTTTCAACCCCCTTTTTAGTTTTCACTGGACAAACTTCCCTGCCCGGGGTACGCTTGCCCCCCCCCTTTTATGTGTGGGGCCCAATTGAGCTTCACTTGGAAAAAAGGGTGGTTAACGCCCCTGTTCCCCCGGGTCCCCCTTTTTCTTGGCATTCTTTTTCTCATTTTCTCAACGTGTGAGGAAAAATTGTCTCGTACTTTGTTCTCTGTCAGTGCCCATACTCCCATGTCCTCTGAAAAACCCACATCTGGTCAATTTTTCCTGTCCCTCCCTTGTACTTTTCAGGGGAAAATTTTTTTACCAGCTATTTTGTAATGCAAGTTTTTTAGTAGTTTAATTCAAAAACACATTTTTAAAATAGGATGGATTTCCCACCATGTCTTTGTTTTCTTTTTTTAATTGTATTAAATGGGTTGTCTCAAAACAGGGTTGATATAGTTTAAAGATCTTGAAAAAAAAAAGTCATTTTGCAAAAATGGTCCTTAAAGTGTCCTACCCTTTTTGTTTCTGACCCAACCACCCCTTGGCCCTTTGGGGCAATTGTGAAAAACAAATGTCTGTTTAGAAACAACATTTTTTTTTAATAGGCCCCTTGTATAGCTGGGGTCACGCAAAAAGCCCCAAAAATTCAAACATTTACCCTTGAGCCACTTTGGACAATTGTGAAACAAATGTCTGTTAGAAAAACTTTTTTTATAAAGGGGCCTGTATAAGCGAATTTCAAAAAACAAAAAAGCGCCCCAAAAATTCAAAGCATACCCTGACCATTTGGGACAATTGTGAAAACAAATGTTTTTTTTGAAAAAAACATTTTTTTTTTTTTTTAATGGACCTGTAGTTAGCTGCATTTCAAAGCAAAAAGCCCCCAAAAATTAAAGCATGACACTTTAGCCACTTTTACAATTTTGAAGAACAAATGTCTGTTAGAAAAAAACTTTTTTTATAAAAGGCCTGTAGTTTAAAACTGAATTTCAAAGCAAAATGCCCCCCCCCAACAATTAAAAGCATACCCTTGACCACTTTGGACAATTGGAAAAAAAAGTCTGTTGAAACAAAATTTTTTTTTTTTTTTAGGACCCGTATATGCTGCATTTTAAAGCAAAAAAAGCCCCCAAAAAATTTAAAGAAAGACCCTTGAGCCACTTTGGACAATTTTGAAAACAAAAATTTTTTAGAAAAAAACTTTTTTTTATAAAGGACCCGTATAACTGCATTTCAAACAAAATCCCCAACAATTCAAATACCCCTTTTTGCCACTTTGGACAATTGTAAGAACAAAATTTTCTTTAGAAACAACATTTTTTTTATAAAAGGGCCTTAGTATTGCTGCATTTAAAAAAAAAAAAAAAAAAAAAAAAAAAAAACAAAAGAAATTTTTAATAAAAAAAAATTTTAAAATTGATTACACCACTTTAAAAAATTGTTGAGGGAGAAAGCCACTTAGAAGCCCTTTTGTTTTCCAAAGGACCAGATTATTGCGTTCTCACACTAATGACCCCAAAAAATTATAATATGACTTCCCCGCCCTATTAAAAATTGTGGGGGGGAGAAAAGCCACTTTGAAGCCACATTTCTGTTCCAAAGGACCTGATTTTTGCTGTTTCCACTACATACCCCAAAAAATTTTAAATAGACTTTTCCCGCCACTATTAAAAATTGTGGGGAGAAATGCCCCTTAAAAAACCCCTTTTGTTCCAAAGGGCCATATTATAGTTTTATCTCACAGCAAATGACCTCAAAACCATTGACAAATGCGAAAACTTCTAAGATAAAGGGGTAAAAGGAATACGTGTTTTCATGACACATTGCTGTCTTTTACAGTCCCCAAAGCAAAAACCCCAAAAAACGTTGGGAAAAAAGAAAAAATTGCAGAAAAAAATGATCATTTTAAAAAAAAAATTTTTAAGAGGACCATTCTGTTTAAGAGGGAAAGTGAATAGACCGACAAAAATCGGGACCTCGGCAATTGGGGCCCCAACATCATCAGAGATCCAGGCCTGATGCATCTTGATGAAAGTCAAAGCGATCCACATTATCTGTGGAAAGCCGAATGACTGATTTCCTGTAATGCTCCTCCAGCTTGTGCTGAAGGTCCGCTCAATATGGAATGCTGGCTTGCTGGGCAGGACAACACCTTCTATGGCGTGACAGGCCCAGCCTTTGGCCATTCGTCCATTTTGGATATCCAGAAGTCTATTGGGTCCGTAACACATACAAAAACATCGGGTGTTTGAGAACGCAGATAGTCGTGGCACCATGATCTTAAGCTGGTCTCTGTGTGGTTTGGATTGTGGTGCCACTGCATTGCATTGCGTTGGTGATGTGGTAAACCAAAGATTGCCAGAGGTTCACCCATTAGGCTTCTGCACCTTGCCTGCTGCTGCTGCGCCAGCTACGCCTACTTTGGCACTCTACTGCTGTCACGTCACAGATGTTGTTCCACCGTGACATTTGGTGAACCGTGAAGCTACGCAACAGATGTCCTCCAGTTTGATCAATCAGCAAGGTCTTCCATTTCCTGCATTTTACTCTCTATTTGGGTGGGTGGAAGGAAAGTGCTGAGTTTTGTTTTTGTAACCGGGGATCCAGGAGGGTGGCCACCCAGAAACTGTTTGTCATTTTTTATGCCTTAATGCTAGGTCATGTTTGGAGAAATGGAGCATCAAGCACTCATTTGAGAGATGGAGCCTTGATTTCCAAGCCTCTGGGTCTGAGGGGCACTACAAACTGATCTTTTTCATCTTCCTCCCTCTGCTCAAATTCCGCCAACCTCTTTCCAAGGCAGGGACGTCGGTTAAACGTCGGTGGTCTTAGGAATACCTCCTCTCTCCGCTGCCTCCGCACAGCTTCACACAGCCTCTGACTTGCCTGAGATGATGCCGCCTGAGAGCTGATGCGCCACCTGTTGCACTAGCTCGGACCCCGTACCACTGCCTAATGAAGACCGTGAAATTGTGAAACTGTCGGGCCTTGTGGATGTTGACGGAGAGAAAGGCTCCCGTGTCCGCATCTGTTTCCCGTCTACCTCCTCCGTCGCTGGCAGGACCTGTTGTTTCAGAGTGTCCAACATCGTACCAGAACTAAGAATCACCACACATGCTCAGCTGAAAGGCATTGTCCGCACTGACCATTTTTGGTGGCTTCTTCAAAACTGGCAAAGGATGGTGATAGCTCTTTCCACCTGCCTCCACTGCTCGGTGGGTTTCAACACACCCGAGGTTTTTTTTTTTACCGTATACCGCGCTTGTCAGGCCATGTGTCACTTCGTACTGCGTAATGGCATTGCACTGCTGCCACAATCGATGGAGCCAATGTGGATGGTGGAATTCCAGCGTGTTGCCCCTTCAACAATGAGACGTTGACGGGGAAGGCCCGATCTGATGCTGCAAAACGCAGCCAGGCGGGACGAAGCAGGAGTGCGAAACGGCGGTAAGTCGAACTTAGACTTCGAGCCTTCCTCAGCAGGCAGTCCAGACCCGGGTAGCATCTTTAGAGAAATTTCTGTTCTGGACGACAAGGTATCATGACATGTGCCAGGCAAGGGATGTGATCCACCTAGCGATCCTTAAGGTCGGCCAGCAGAAATTTCGCCTTATCGCACACCAACTTGCCTGGCACAATGTTGCTTGCACCCCACCAGCGCTCGGGGTCTCTTCGGAGAGCTGTCCACAGCATCCTGACCTGTGTGTGGAACTGTCCTCCAAGACAGATTAATTTTCAACACGAGCCTGGTTTCTACGCTCTGGGCACGGTGATGCCACCAGAGGATCTTGGGGGAAAGAACCCTGCACCATCCCTGCAGTTTTGAAAATCGTGCGGCCTGAGCAGAGAGGCCACCGTCACCCCCCAGAGTCATCCACCCAGCTCACCCATGAGCTGGTCACAGAGATATAGCGGGCCTTGGGCCGTGGCTTACTAGTCCATGTGTTCGGTGTCATATTGGACTTTTCCGGCCACGAATGCAGACTACGCGCTTGAAATTTTAGATGAGACACTTGGCTGGCCAGGCAGGGATGGCTTTTCTCTTGGCAAGAAATGCCTGCTCAGCATCTGGTATTGGCAGGCAAGGGCCATGATGTGGCTGAACCCATCTGTGTCCCCCGAAGAAAGGCAACATTTCCAAGGGCTAAAGCCTGGCAATGCCGACATTTCGGCTTTTGGCTTGGGATGGTTTGGGTTAAAGTGTTTCTTTGCTCCTCAAACCTGGAAGAAGAAGGCTGGCTGCTAACTGGGCCACTGTACGGCGTGCAGTCGTCAAACTGGCGGAAGGAGAAGGGTTAGATGGGTCTCTGGTGTTGCTGGTGGTTACTTTGGGTCTGACGTGGAGGCTGAAGCGGAGGCTGATCCCTGATCATGACTCTGAGAGAACATGGGCGCTGAGGAACGCTTGGTGGTGGGCGGAGGAGGAGGAGGCGAGACAGAGGCGTGTGACAGTGGTTGAGCCCGGCGTCGGGTCTTGCAATTTTTTTGGCCAAGTGTTGCCTCCATGTCACTCATGCATGAGGTCGCTGGCATGTGAACTAGACATGTTTGGTGGTGTTTAACCACCTAAGTTTTCTTGCCCTCTACTTATGCGTTTACGTCAAAGGTGGCATAATGACATCGCTGGTGAATCAGAGGCTTGTTCAAAGAAGGGACCAAGCAATAAGTAGGTCCTGTGACCTGTTTTTGACGGTGCGATAAGCCGAGGGAGCGGGTTTGCGCTGACCGTGCTGGCCAGAATCATATCAGCGGACTTTCTGCGACCGCTACGCCCTCATACCGTCCCATTTTGAGGCGGAACCCCCGTACATACCACTACCCCATCGTCTTCCTCCTCGCCAGTATGAGCCTCGCAATCAAATTCTGCGAAAGACCACGTTTGGATCCGCAATGTCGTCATCATCATCATCAACACAGGTGACTCTCGTCGTCCTGACATTCTGCATCCAGGAATCTGCGGGCTACAAGCAAAGGGACTTTGCAAGGCGTTGCCGACCTCGCCGGGGATTTTTCAGTGCTGATTGACCGTCTTCCTTCTCCTCCTCTGATGGCAGTCAGTAACTGGGCATCGAGAGCAGAAGAAAATCATCCTCTTGGCCTCTTTGATCTTTTAACATGCCTTCTGACCCCCCAACCGCATTTGCATCAAAGAGGTCTTCCAGAAAATGGATTAATCCACAGTGTGTGTACACGAGTTGACATTTGGGCTGCTTCATGTGGACGGATGCTGGTGATGCCTGATGATGAAATTTGTGGCCGTGACTGGGAGGACGAGAGAGGTAAGACTGCTGACTGCAGGTTGCCATTAACCACTGAAGGACAGATTTGGCGAACGCTGTTCGTTTACAGAATTCACAGGGCCCGTGACCCAGCGGATGACAGGCCTGGAAGGTCCCTGCAACTGACGAATCGCCTGGCATGCGTGTTTTGTCCGCCAGCCCACAGAAGGAGCACCTTCTCTCGTACCCTCTACCTCCATGTCCCTAGCCCCCTCTTCTGCTCGCTTACCACCAAAATTTCTGCCATCCATGTTCAGAATGAAATATAAAGAATTTGAGAAGTATGGAAGAGTTTTGGGAAAGTCTCGTTATTAAAAGACGGCAAATCACAGCTATTCTCAAAAATCCCTCAAAATCGAAACAAAATTCTAGGATTCGAAATATAATTAACTGCAAAGTAAGATCTAATCAACAAAGCTGGTCTGCTCAAAGTAAAATAACAACGTATATGAAATGTATTCAGATAATACAAAGTATTTTTGGCCACCTATCAATTCACCCTGTGGTGACTATAAAATGTGCTGCTGTATTCAAATTTAAAGTACGAAGCTGCCTCAATGAAACAAAGCTGTAGGTGCGCCAAAGTCAAAAAACGACGTATCTGTTATGTATTCATATAATATAAGATATTTTTTGGCACCTTTCAATTCACCTGTGGTGACTATAAAAATTGCTGGATTCAATTTAAGTATATATCAACAAAGTTGGATATGGGCAAAATTGAAAATGATACACCTATCTGAAATAGTATACGATAATAAAAGGTGAGTTTTGCACTCTAACAAATAGACCTGCAGTTACTAGAAAAGATGTGTGAATCACTATAAGATCAGGCTGCCCAATATCCAGTAAATATTTTCAATAGAAAACTGTTAATAATATAGCTATTGCAGTGCAAAGCTACACTAAATCTTTGGTTGAACTTTATCCAGTATTCCTTTATAGAGCTTTGTCTACGTATAATACAAGATATTTTTGGCACCTTTTCAATTCCACCTGTGGTGACGTAACTAAATTGCTGGATTTCACTAATTTAACTCAGGTGGATATATCAACAAAAGTGGAATGGGCAAAATTGAAAAATGAACTCCTATCTGAAATGTATAACTGATAATAAAAGTGGAGTTTTGCACCTATCAAAGAACCTGCAGTTACTAGGGAAAAGATGTGTAATCCTATAAGTACAGTCTGCCCAATATCCAGAAATATTTTCACACTACCAAATAAGAAAACTGTTTAATAATAAAAGCTATTGCAGTGCAATGTCTACACTATCTGGTGAACTTTATCCAGTATTCTTTATAGATCTTGTCTATTCGGTATAATACAAGATATTTTTGGCACCTTTTCAATTCGACTCTTGTGGTGACTACAAAATTGCTGGTTTCTAATTTTAACTGCAAGGTGGATATAATCAACAAAAGTGGAATGGGCAAAAATTGAAATGATCACCTGTCCTGAAATGTATACTGATAATAAAAAGTTGGAGTTTTGCTCCTAACAAAGAGACCTGCAAGTACTAGAAAAGATTGTATCCATAATGTTCAGGCTGCCCAATATCCAGGAAAATATTTCAAATAAAAACTGTTAATAATAAAGCTATTGCATGGTGCAATGACTACACTAAGTCATGGTGAACTTTATCCAGAATTCTTTATAGAGCTTGTCCTGTGTCCACTCCGCGGGGGCGCCCTCCTCCGCTCCCGCCCCCGTGACTTTTCAGGGTAGATGAGTCCTTTAAAATTCTCTACCTAACTATATAAAATCTTCCAATCTCTAATCTAACTAAAATTGTAAGGATTCACAGCTAATAGTAAGGTTTTCATCAGTGAAGAAATATAATAAATTTATCCTGAGCTGTTTGAACACAATCATAGCGCACGTCCTTCTGTTTCTTTTGCTCTGAGACGCTGAGAGACACTGAGGCTGAACAGGAAACGCTTGTTCTATGCAAAAACGAGGTCAAGTGATTTTTCCAGCCAATCCGCAACCCACAACATCCGCATTCATGGTGACGTCCGCACACACATCTCACCCGGCTCTAATTCTGTAAGTCTGATTTGCTGGCCGCCAAAAATGACGAGGAAGCGCCGAATAATGGCGCGATCTTAATAGATGATGCAAATTTTAAACTAAATTAATCGCAATGATTCTAAAAAATCCGATCACCATAAAAACTGTGCCGATTTCAACTTTGTCGATTATAATCGCTCAACACTAATCCCCACAGCTTGATGCTGCCACCACTAAGCTTCATGGTGGGGATGGTGTATTCAGAGTGATGTGCAGTGTTGGCTTCCCTCCACACATAGCGTTTGGCATTTAGGCCAAAAAGTTCCATTTTGGTCTCATCTGATCAGAGCATTTTCTTACACATGCATACCGTGTCCCATACATAGCTTGTGCGAACTGCAAAACTGACTTCTTGTGACTTTCTTTCAAAAGGGGCTTTCTTCTTGTCATTCTTCCCTAAAGGCCATATTTTGGACTAACAGTTGTCCTGTGGACAGATTCTCCCACCTGAGCTGTGGATCTTTGCACCTCCTTCAGAGTGACCCTCGGTCTCCTGGCTGCGTCTCTAATTTGTGCTCTCCTTGTTTGGTCTGTCAGTTTTAGTTGATGGTAGGTTAGCAGTTGTTCCATACTCATTCCATTTATGGATGAGGGATTGAACAGTGTTCCATGAGATGTTCAGAGCTTGCAATACACTTTGCCACTACTTAATCTGTGAACTGTCTGGTGTGTTCCTTAGTTTTCATGATGCGGTTTGATTAATAATGTTCACAAACCTCTAAGGCTTTCACAAAACTGTTATAGTTATACTGAGAATAAATTACATGCAGATGTACATTTACTATTTAGGTGACTTTTAAAGGCAATTAGTCACACTGGATTTCAGCGTAATACATATACAAGCTACACTTTCATTTTTTTAAATATGCAAACATTTGGAAAAGCACTTGTCATTTTCTTTACACTTTACAAATACTTTCTGTGTTGCTCTATCACACAAAATATCAATACATTTAAATTTGTGGCTGTAACATTTATAAATGAAGTGCAGCTCAAGAGGTATGAATACTTTTGGAACCCACTGAAGGATTTATATTATAGGGCCCCAGAAGCATTATATGTATATATTTTATTTTTAGTAAGTGGACAACCCCTTTAACCCCTTTAAGCATGACAAAGAGCAGATTCCAGGTCTCATCTGAATATATCTTTAACATTTGCTTTGCGAAATTTTACCTAGAAAATAAAACATAAACAGAAAAAATTTGAATAAATTAAGTACTGGAATGTATGTGAAATAGACAAAAAGCTACAAAATTATCTCTCTTAGCCACTTGAGGGCGCCAGCCATCTCTGGAAGTCCACCATTCCCTGGGGAACATATTATCAAAAACCTTTAAGGGTTGTTGTGATTATATATGAGTCATAATGCAGTACAAATGTAAGGTCTGTAATAAAAAACCATGTTTAATGTCAATTTAAGAGTTTTTCTTGCATGGACTAATTAGTTCATGTTAGATGCTTTCTGTTCACATTTCAATCTAATTTATATGCTTGTGGTAAGGAAGATTATAGCCTGCACGTCAGAGGGAGGGCTCTCTCAGCAGCTTCACGTTCCATGGGAAACGTGATCAGCAAATAACTACTTTTTTTTTTTACCATTGATAAAACTGAGAAGAGGAAGCATTAATCTTTACTTATGAGATTGTCCCATTCCTGAATGGAGGCAATTAAAAATCCAGGTGTAAAACATCAAAGTAACATTAATATTGCCTTCTTTTTGCCTTGTGATCTTCCTCGTCAGTCATGTTAATTACAAATTAAAGAATCGTTATCTTATTCCCTGAAGTAAACCTGATAATATTCCAGCAATGTTTAACAAAAATGTAGTGAATTTGATTTTTCATTGTTCAAATCAAAATGTTGTTGACAGGAATCTGTAAATAGGGTATGTCTACAATATGAATATAGTTACTAATGAAACCATTTCCACCTATTGACTTACGTGATACAATGGGTGCTGACATGTGCGGAACTATAGCTGTACCCGCCACAGCAGCTGCCATGGGACCAAGAGATTGTGGGAGCCCACTCATACCATTTTACAGGGAATGGTGACTTTCTGTTATCAAGCACTATGTTGCACCAATATATGGCATCTCTGATTTATGTCGCTTTTATTTCTAGCTTTAATTATTACTGATGCTTCTGCTTCAGTTTCCTTTCAATGAAGGCCCGTCTCATTTTGGACCCTGTGAATGCTGGTTACATTTCTGGGTGCAGGTTTCATCATGAATGCTGTCTATTGGCTGGAGGAGCTCAGTGACAGACATGATTTGACACAACATGGATATCTAACCAGAACGAGCTATTGTGGACACAAGGGACACACGTATGAAAACTGGTTAGGTCTAAAACCTCATCTTTTTTGCCCATAGTTACTATGGGCAAAAAGTGAAGTTTTAGACCTAAACACTTTTCATACATAGTGGTTCCTAATTTACCTTATCATTGATACGTGAGGGTTTACTAACTGCACCACTACACTCATTACTAATTCTATTCCCTTACTCACATTTGACGTTCATACTCATTGATCATACATGTCTTCTAAGACAGCATGGAGGGGCCTCACTTGATGTGTGATGGCTGTCAACCAGGGGCGTAGCGATAGGGGGTGCAGAGGTAGCAGTCACTACCAGGCCCTGCAGCTTGAGGGGGCCCAAAAGCCATTCTGCCACATAAGAAGACACAGTATTGTGAATGGCACATAGTAACCGGGACCCCCTAATTTCACTTTTTGCACCAGTGCCCAAGAGCTTGAGGTTACGCCTCTGCTGTCAACTACAAAGATAGCTCCAATCCCAGCCATTTAATCTAATAGATGCTATGGTAAATGATTAAAAGGTAGCGCAGTGTTCTGCTGCGGTTGCACTCGCCACCATGATGCGATCACAGGGAGTTGACCTGTTAACTCTTTAAGGTCGCATTTTCGGATTTTTGGTTTTCGTAGTTCTTTCACCTCCACACCTCCCAAGATCCATAACTTTTTTTTATTTTTCTCTCCACATAGCTTTATAAGAGATTTTTTTTTGTGGCACAATATGTACTTTTTAATGCTGCCATTAACCACAACATATAATTTACTGGAAAACCCCTCAATACATTCTATGTATGGTGGAAGATGAAAAAAATTAAATTGCGCCACTTTTGTGGGGTTTAAATTTTTTTTTGCTTTAATACTAGGGGTCGTGGATCAACTTGTCTAGAGACAGGCAGAACTTATTATAGCCAACTCATGCGCGCGAGAGAAACAATTGACATCACAAAGAAATCCCCAAAGGCAGACAACAGGATGGCTTTTTTACAACAAAGCGACGATATGGACCCTGGAGAAAGCTTCTGTGCATCTAAGCGCGCAATGAGAGGAAACCACGTCGAGAGTGCAATAAAGACATGAGACAACGAAGAACAAATAGATAGAACATATTAGTTCGGTTGCAATCATCTCTTCAAAAGGATTAACAGAAGCCCAACTATCTGTTTCTTCATAAGGGATACATTTTCTAGATACCAACACACACAAGACGTTTTCCCCTTTTAAATTTAATGTGGATTTTTATAAATTATGTCGAGGCGTAAGACTTTAAGACAATGTTCTTTTACGAGGCTACAAAAAGAGCAGTATGCGAGTTGTGAACAATATTCCTAAGAAGTTAAAAAAAGCTAGTCCGTTTGACTCAGAAATCAGCTCTGCATCATTGGAGGTGTTCAGACAGTTGGTAGTTACGGAGGTAACAGAACAGTGGAATAAACAAAAAAAGCGAATTGAGAATAATTTAACAACACAAGTATGAGTATGATGCCCTGAAACAGTTAAGTAGGGATTGTTCGATTGTAATAAAGTAAGCGGACAAAGGGGGACGGCATGACTCAAGATAAAATCAGTAAATGCAGCTGAGGCAGACAACAACAACCTTTAGTGACCCTCAATGGGATAATAGCTATTTAGAGAAAGAACTCCCCTTACGAAATTGCTAAAATCATTGAAATGTTGTTGGATGAGGCAGTACAACATGGGATAATTGACGAAAAAACTAAAGGGATACTCACCTGTATGCATCCCCACTATGACCTGAGATAAACCTTTACTCATATGCCTAAGGTCCATGAGTCCATTGAAAACCCCCCAGGGGCGTCCCATAGTGTCCAGCATCAACTCCTTGTTGGAGCTGTTAGCGGCATATATGGACACTTTCTTGTAGAAGGTAGTTATTAGGGACTAACATTCCTTACGAGATACAGGGCAATTTTTGAAATTAAATAGAAATCATGCCAAAGATAAGATCATAGTTTGGTTCTGAATCCCTTATATAAAAATCATTTTATTCCTAATATCCCTTATGCAGAAGGAATGCAAGCTGTAAGGGGAGCCCTCTGTGAAGACACCTGCTTCCAAAGAACATATCCTAATGCAGTCTTAAGTATTTACAAGTAGAAGTTTAGAGATAAGATCGCAAGCCATGCCATTCTGTCATGGGCAGTAGAACCACTGACCTTTAGATATATCAAATGACTGTCATGCATACTAACCAGAACTTAAGAATTATTAGAGGTGTGTTTTAATAATTACTAATGAGCTGACCAATAAAAAATAATTAATGATGATTAACCCCTTACCGCCGGAGCCATTGGTTTGGTTTAGCATTTCTAGTTTTTGTACACATCTCTTTTAGTTTTTGGCCTCTCTGACAGAGCTCCATTTGTTGAAATCTGACATGTGTCACTTTATGTGAGAATAACTTTTTGACACTTAACCTAACCATGCGTGATTTCAGAGATTGTTTTCTCGTGACACATGGTTCTTTAAGATTAGTAAAGAAAAATTTTCTGCGTCCAAAAAATGCTGTATTTGATGTAGAAAAATACAAAGTAAACGGAAAAATTTGAAAAATGTAGCCAATTTTTAAACTACAAAAATTTCGAGCAGTGTAGACTCTGGACTAGTTATTCCCACTCACAAACACAGTTTAATAACTATCATCTTCCTATATGTCTTCTGTAGTTTGGCATCATTTTTTTTTAAAATGATAGTTTTTTCTTTTATTGTAAGACATTAGGGTGGCTGATAGAAAATCTTACGTAGAGTATATTTTCAAATTTTCAACAAAATTTGCAATATAAATTTTTTAGGGGACGCAGTCCGGCGTTTTCCTGATACCTGACTTGAATTGATACCTTTGTTGAAATAACCGTCCCATAAAATGACTCATCTAAGAACAACTGTAGCACCGAGCCCTAAAGCATATTCCAAAACCGCATTTAGGAAGTTAATTAACCCATTATGGTGTTTCACAGGAAATTAAAGCAAAGTGGAAGCGCGAGAAATTTTAAAATTTCACTTTTTTTTTGCCAGATTTCAGTCAATGTTATGATATATAAATTATGTCACAACACATACCGGATAAATAAGATCCAGGGATTATGGCAACCTCTAATGCTTGATTCGCCCAGATTCTGCCATTTTCAGAGATATCCCATATGGTGCATTATTTTGCCTCAACCACATACCCCATGAATAGGAGGAGCACCTAGTAGGACTCTGGGGTCACATTTTCATTACATTTTATTTAGGGGCCATTCAGGTTTGCGGACACCCTAAGGTGCTACACTTAAAAAACTCCCCTAAAAAGTACCCCATATGTGGAAACTACACACCCAAAGGCATCCGTGTCAGCCATATCGACCAGCAGCTATATCACACACACACACACACCACACACTGGATCATGGTTTTTTCCCAAATAATCTGCCTACGCTTGTCAACGCACACACACACCACACAAAGGGCATAACAGATCACATTTACACACACAGCCCAACGAACCAACAATGCGGTGGTAAAGGCTGTTGGGCGCTTGGCAGGGGTATATGATGAGGATTATGTTAGTTTGCTAATTCTTGGGGGGGAAGGCCCACCCGCCAGTGGATGTTTTTTTGATGGGGCTTTGTTCGCTTTTACAAAGCCCCCGAAAGTACGCAGAACAGGTGAAAACCTTTCCAGAAGTCACCCATTTATTGGATGCACACACCCTCATGGATCTCATCTAGGGGTATTGTACATTTGGGTGGCACAGGTGTTCCAAATTTTTTTTTTTTGCATTGGGCCCATGAAAATGAGGGAAAACGCCAACTCCGCCATTGTTTTTTGGGCTTCAATTTTACAGCGTCGCCGTGCAGTATAAATGACCAGGATATCTTTACTATGACGTTGGCTACACAATTGCAATGCATATAGATTTTATACAAGTTGTTTTATACATTTTCTTATTACTTTTTACACATAGAAATAGTCTATAAAAAACTCTGCGTTTTTTATGATGTGTCTATTCTGACAGCCAAACGTTCAGTTTCTCTATATGGAGCTGATTATGGGCTTTTTTTTGTGGGATGAGTTGACATTTTATAGACCATTATGGGGGTATATGCTGCTTTTGATCACTTTTTATTAAGAAAGATTGTTTTGTAACGGCATTTTGAACCAAAATACATATTCCTGATAGCCGTTTTTTATTTTTATTTTATATCAGCAGGTGATCACCGTGCCAGTATAACTGACCGATGCTAGTATACTCAGGCAGGTCGATACGATTGCAGCAATACCAATTTGTATTTTTTTTTACTGCTTTTTAACACAATAAAAACACTTTTATTCAAAAAGGAAAACACGTTTTTTGCATCGCCATAGTCTGAGAGTCCATAACTTTTTTATTTTTCTGTGTACGGAGCTGTGTTTAGGGCTTGCTTTTTGTGGTAAGAAGTTTGACGTTTTTTATTGGTATCACTTTGGGGGGTCAAAGACTTTTTGATCAGTTTAGATCCGTTTTTTTGGGAAGGCAGGGTGAATAAAATACTCTGCAATCCTAGTAGTGTAGTTTTTCTAATTTTTTTTCTTAACAGCGCTCACCGTGCAGTATCCTACCCAGTCAGCGTTTTACTCTCTTGGTCGATACGATTACGCGATACCCTATTTATATAGTTTTTTACAATTTTGAAGCACTTTAAAAAAAAAAAAGTTTTTATTTGTATTACAAAATACTTTTATGCTATCCTTGTCTTCTGAGTAGCGCATAACTTTTTAATTTTCTGTATACATAGATTGGTAAGGATTTTTTTTGTGGCATAACTGAAGTTTTAATTGTACAGCACTTTGGCGTTTTATAGAGTTTTTATCGCTTTTTATTCCATTTTATGTGATGCGCAGATGTACAAAAAATGCAATCTGTGACTGTATTCTTCTGTGTTTTTGTTTTTTACAGGCCTTCACCGTATGGTTAATTAACATGCTTACACAGATTTATAACGAAGTTGTCGTACACACACACGCGGCATACCAATTATGGCTTACTTTATTTACCTCTTTTGCGATCTCTTATCGTAGGGAGGTGATTGGCGTTGTTAAAGGGTAAAAGGGCGCGTTGTACGTGTTTTTAATTTATATTTTTTCTGTTTAGTGTTTTACTTCTTTTTTACTTTTTTTTTTTACTTTTTCACATTTTTTTACTTTTCCCCCGCAGTAGGTTTGGTAACAGCAAATCCCCAACTGGGAAAAGCAATCGTTAGAGTTGCTTGTTTGATAGTAGACCTGTGCACAGACATTACTGGCGTGCACTCATCGACGCCCAACTTGGCTAGAACGCAAGCACCAGTGCCGTACTTTTAGCATACAGTAGCCACTCAGAGTTATCAAAGGCAAAAACCGTTTTTTTCTGCGTGGTGAGTCCCCTGGTTTAGGTGATGACAGCCTAGAAGTCAAAATGGGGCCGTGCCCACACATTACCCAGTTGTCCTGATATTTATGTAAAACATAACATGCATAATTGCCCCCTATTGTTGATTGAGGAGCCCCATACATGCAATACTGGCTCGCAAAATGACAAGTAAAGAGGACCTGTAGTTAAGTAGGAGGGAAGTGTGCAACTTGTGCGCTGCACGCGAGACATGTCATCGCTTCGCCTCAACGATACACACCACAAACAGATAGCATAATTCCGTCGAGGTCACCTCTGAGTTTAAAGGTCTTATCACACACCCACCGGACGGCACCCCCCGCCTAATAAAACGCTGAACTGACCGGGACCTTCCCCACACCATAACACAACAACCCTTAGAATATGAAAAGGACATCACTACCCCATTCCAACATACACGGCCGAAAAACAGAAACGTATATCTAGTTAAAATCATTGTATAACCCCCAGTATATAGAAACTTATATGCCAACATTATAAGACCCCAACCCCTCGACCATACATCTCCCGGCGGACCTTTTGACCAATCCGCAAGCCTTCATATAACAGCTAAGACGTCATCTGACTGACCCGTGCAAGCCAGAAACCGTACCTCTACCGCCTCCATGCCCTCTTAACCTGGTAGTCACCTAACCTTGGCTGTCACCTGCGATCCAACCCACATCAGAGATAGCAACGGGGACTTGGTTCCCTGCAGGCGAAGACCAAGCCCTTTTAATGGGGGGTGCGGGAAGACCGACCAGTGTGGCTTCCCTACCGTTCACGCCTTACTGGCTGTTGGTCCCCTGACCTACGACTCCTGTCTGTTTTTCTTTCTGCCACCCTAGACCTTCTGTCTGCTCGGACTTCTGCGTGACTCTGCTAGTAAACAGCCGCGCCCACCATGCCCAGTCCAGGGCCCGGGATTATCCAGAACCCAAGACCAAATCAGCAACCAGACCCCACCACATAATCCTTGGAATGGCCACCAAGAACGTGTCACCTCGCAAGCGAACCCAATGTCAGTGATACAACGTTGGACTGGTTCTCCCCTGTGCAGAGCAAAGGACCAAGGCCCTTTAACGGGTGGAGCAGATGACCCAGCGACAGTGGGGCGTCCTTAGGCCACCACTGGGGGACGGCCTTAACGACGTGGCACCCTGTCCATTCTTCTGTCACCGGTCCTTGGCGACCTTCCTGAGGCTCGACTTCGTTACGTCCGTTAAGGACGCCTGTCCAGCACCGAAACTTGCCAAGGGACCAGACCACGATCTCGGCCATTCCCGTCCGTACGCTGGTAGGCTCCGATGGCTTTCCCACCCCCACTGCGCGAGCCGCACCCGGGACATCGAGGATTGGCAACCTTAGACTGTCCCTGCAGTGAGGATACCAAGCCCCAGTTGAAAGGTGACCGGCACCAGTGGTGGCCTCGCTCGATCCTCTTGCTTCCCTGGTAGTGAGTATTGGTCAACTTCTTGCGGCTGTAACCCCTGGTGATGCCACCTTCCCTCGTGGTTCGGTCGACAACCCGTTCGTAATTCGACATAATGCTCCGACGCCTCACTCCATATCTGTTTCAACAGGATGGGTAGTTTTGAGTATGGACCAAACACATAGTATAACGGAAACCGTAACCCGAGGGAACTGACCCATACAATGAAATGGAAAGTCGAGCACGAAGCACAGTGATGGTCCAAAACCCCCTCAGAATTAATTTGTGTAGGAAACCTAAGAAAGGGCCCAACTACACTTGGGTAGAGAAGAACGTAAGTGGCAATGAATAGTATACATACAGCCTAATTATACCTGTTAGTGCTCATATTGGTGACCTTAATTCTGTCTATAAGTTGTGGCTTCCAATATTACAGTTGTTTCTCTATCAGAGTCACTAGCTCTGTCCTGGCTTGTGCTTATGTATGGGCAGTATTATAGCTGGGCTGCCATTATTTGGGGGTTTTGTTGTGTGTGGCCGCCGAACTTCGAGCTTCTACGATGTGCTAAAAAATTAAAAGGAAGACAGTAATATAGTAGACACAAGATGCCGGAATTAATTATCAGAAAGTGCACATTACTGAAAAGGACAGTTATGATGAGGAAATGCATAAAAAAGAAGGCTGGGCCGGATTCAGACAGGGATATGGGTGTTGGTTGGCCCTGGGACCACCACCGTTGGGATCGTAAGGGGAGAGGGCTTCCCACCACCAACCTTTTGTGAGCCTATCCAGAGTCAGAGAGATGGCAATAACTTACGCTTGTGGTCACTTAGTTGTAAATAGTAAATGGGGCCCCTCAGTTTAACCGATCGTGCCTTGACAACACTGTAGCAGAAGAGGGTTTTTGGTGGGGCCCCCTCAATTGAAGGGAACGGTAATGATTTACCTTGTCACACCCTATAGTTCTTATTCAAAGTCCTTGTGAGGCCGAACCCAAAGGAGTGTGGCATTAAAGGCCTTCTAGAAAAGCCACCCTCCTTTTTGATCACTTGATCTCCTGGGTTGGACACAGTGAGTTTCTGAGTGTGAAGACACAGAACTTCTGAGCTTTCCTGGTCAACTGATACTGGTTTCGAAAGTCTTCTCCAAATTAGGTTGTTTTTTCTGCCCACATAGATGTAACAGGTGTACATTATATTATTAACTCACAAATTGGAGGCCCTTGGTGGTTCCGTCCTCTGTTGAAACCCGATGGAGCAGTCGGACTCGGAGGTAATCAGGTGCCAACATGGTGGCCCTGCTCTCAAAGACACAGTAACTTGAGTAGGACAAGCCAGCTCCCCTACATGGTTTGGTCAAGTGGAGTCTGGGTCCAGGAGAGGTAGAAGAAAGGGCCACCAGCAAAATTGTTTTTTTGGCTATGACCACTGAGTGAATATGCATTTTGATATTATCAACTATAGACATAGTAAAGGGTGATCATGACACTTGGTCCATGGGCGCCGCCTCCCAACGGATTCGAACAGGTATCGATGATCCCTGGTGTGAACCTTTTCCAATCTTAGAAGTATTGATTTTGAAACCTACTGGAGTCAGTATAATATGAGATGTGCGGCTGAGAGCTGAGGCTGTGAGAATTTAGGAATGAAGTCACGCCGTGACTTTGTGCCAGAGGAACAGTTAGTCAATCCTGCTTCAATCACAAGCCCCCCCCCAAGCCTAATACACAGTAATATTGAAGGCAGCACAATATTTGGTGACCCCAAAACCAATTGCAATCATTTAAATAGCCCCTTTTCCACTATCAATGTCCTTAGTCACACCTATCTCCAGTCTAATGGAGGGTCCTGGTAAGCTGGAACAACCCGGGGCCCGTAGGAAAAGGACACAAACGTCAATTTGCTTTCTAAAGGTCATCTTCTGACATATATGAAAATTAAGGTCAATGTGCTGCTCCGTAAGCGCTGCTTATAGTACGTAAACTGCAAATGAACTTAATCCCATTTAGTTGTCAGACCACGAGTTTAAAAAGGGCTTTCAACCACACGTAAACTCATCACCCCACCAAAATGAATTTTTGCCCCTAACAGAGGTACTGGGGGCAGCAAACACCATAGCAAGAAGTAGTGAATTTTTTTGGTCTCTATGACAATTTTTTTTTGGAGGATAAATATTCTGTTGTTTGCAAATAAACGAAATAAAAATTCAAAAAACTTGCTTATAAATTATCAACCAATCAATATTAAAGGGCTTGTCGGCAAGCCAATATAAGAAATCCTCAAATAGCTAGCCTGAGTCTTCATTCATCTGTTTTCTCTGTTAGTAATTTGTTGCTTGTACTAAACTGTATGGTAGCCTTCCTTCTTGTAGCTGTGGCTATTCAGCAATTCCTTCTTTAATAACATTTTTCCCCTTGCCGTTCCTGTGGCTATGTATACGCCTCCCTTTTGCAGCCGAACAGCTCAGCATTTCTTCTTTAAAACCGTTTCCCCTTTGAAATTTTTCCTGTGCTACATGTAGTTCTCCTTCAAGCAGCCTGAGCTGGCAGCATTTTCCTCTTAAAAAAACAGCTCCTTTTGCTCTTTCCCAGTGCTATGCATAGCCTCCATTCAGGCTCCCAAGCAGCATTGTCCCTCTTAAAAATGGCTTCCTTTGTCCTTTCTGTGCTACAACGTTGGTAGCCACCCTTTTAGTTACTGAGGCAGCAGCATTTCCCTCATTAAAAATGTGTTTCGACATTGGTCCTTTCCTGTATGTTAAATATGGCTCCATATTTTCTTCAAAAATATAAAAGGGATTGTCGTGGCAAGTCCCAATCAAAGAAATCCTCAATTAGCTTGTCTGAGTCATCATTCATCTCCGTTTTGATGTTTTCTTAGGAATTGTGCTTTAGCTATACTGTATGTAATGCCTTCTTTCTGTGCACCGAGGAAGCACATTTCCTCATCTTAAAAAAAAGTTTGCCTTGCCCCTTCCCTGGGCAAACATACAGCCTCCCTTTTTTCTGCACTGAGCAGAAGCAATGTCTCTTTAAAAAAAAAACCCAAGTTTCCCTTTTTGCCATTTACCCGTGCTTGTGCATAGCCTCCCTTCTATCACTGAGGAACAGCATTTCCCTCTTTAAAATGGCTTCCTTTTGCCCTTTCCATGTGCTATGCATAGCCTTCCTTCAGTGCAGCCAAGTCATCATTTCCTCTTAAAAATGGATTCCTATTGTACTTTCCTGTGATGAAAATATGGCTCATTTTTTGACTATATTAAAGGGATTATGTCCTGGCAAGTCAATAAAGAAATCCTAAAATAGCTTTGCCCTGACTCTTCAATCATCTCCTTGTTGTGATTTTTTTCGGATAGTAATTTGTGGCTTTTGCGTATATCTCTATGTAGGCTTCCTTCTGTGGCAGGCCTGCCACCAGCATTTCCTCTTTAATAACATTTTCCCCTTGCCATTCCCATGTGCCATGTGTAGCCTGCCCTTTTCTGCATCTGCGCACAGCCATATCTTCTTCAAATAGTTTCCATATGCATGTTAGCCCTCCCTTCTATGCACTGAGAGGCACATTTCCTCTTTATAAATCGGTCCTTCCCCTTTTGCCCTTTCCTGAGCTATGTGTAGCCTCCCTTCTATGTAACTGAGTCACGCATTTTCTTCTTTAAAAATGGTTCACTTGTCCTTTTCCTGTGCAGTATGCAGCCTTCCTTATTCTGCTGCTGAGCAGCAGCATTTTCATCTTATAAAAACTATCCCATTTGCCCTTTCCTGTGCTATGGGTACCCTTAGTTCTGTGCAGCTGAGCAGCAGCCATTTGTCCCCCTACAAAAACGGTTTCCCTTTACCCCTGTAAAACTGCATCCCCCAGGATCCTTTGCCTGCGCTTTTGTCCTCTGGTCCTCTCTCTCTACCTCCCACTCATAGCACACCCTTTTTCTACACTGTTTGTTTGAAAGTCCCTTGGAGTTGGACCAAAAAGTGCGGCTGCCTTTAGGCCATGTTCACACGGCCTTTAAAATTTGCGCGTATTTCGGTTCCGTAAAATACGCCCCGTAAGTCGCCAATTACGGTCCGAAAAAGCCATTAATAAGTATTCACGAGTTCTCATAGGAGACTATGGATTACGTCTCCTCTCCCCGCCTGGCTAATCCGCCGAGCGGGGAGATAATGACATGTGAGGAATTGACTAGCGGGCGTATACGCGCCGCTGGCAATTCAAGTCAATGGGCCGCGTGGCTAATGCCCGTCCCGCCCCGGCCGCTCACGGTCCCACCGCTCCCGCCCCCATCCAAACGCCGTAATTGCGGGGCGTAATTACGTCCCGCAATTAAGCCGTGTGAACATTAGTCCTTAGGCTCGGGCCCCCAGCAGCATAGCAACAAAAAGAAACTGGCAGAAAACACAACAACCTAAAACCACTTAGAACCTGAGTATTTTTGTCAGTTTGTGTACACAGTCAGCTGGATTTTCGAACAAGTTTTTTGGGCAGTCATTGGTCGTGTTTTTTTTAGACTTTTTTCGGCAGTTTTTAGTATGCAAAATTTCCATATATCTTGTTCTAACACCTGAGCAGTTTTTCAGCAAAACCGTCTCAAAAACACGCACCGAAAAATTATGCAAAAAAAAAGAGTCCGAAAATGTACTTCAATAGTAAATTTTTCGTTTGGACCCGACGGCTTTAGCATCATGTCCAGTAACGCCACTCCCAAAATGAGCAGAAAAAAAAAACAACAACACCTGTGTAGACGGCAGGTCGCCTGTTGTATTAAACTCTATATGGACATTTTTCCGTCAGATTTTCAGCAGTTTCACAATACTAAAAGCCGCTGAAAATCCTAAGGGGAACCTCTTCGGTGTAGACATACCCTTAAAGGGGTTGTCTCACTACAAGAATGGCTTTTTATGTTAAAGATCTTGCAAAAACAAGTCCATTTGCAATGATATATGACCATTAACCTGTCCTACCTATTCCTAGATATCCCCTCTTATAATGTGCTGCATGCAGTTTCCTCAGGTCCACTATAGCTACAGAACTGTGTGATCTCTCCTGAAAGCTTGCAGCACTGTTTGGTTATAGCTACAGGACACTGTTTGATCTCACCTGGATAGGAAGCCAGACTGGTTTGCATAGCTACAAACGTTGTGTGATCTCTCCCTGATATGCTTCCATCATGTGTTGCTATAGCTATAGACCTAGTGTGATCTCTCTCTGATTGGCTGCCAGGCGCTGGTTGCTATATGCTACAGACCTGTTTGATCTCTCCTGATAGGCTGGCCAGCACTCGGTTGCTATACTACAAACCTGTTTGATCTCTCCTGATGAGGCTGCCAGCACTGGTAGCTATACTATAGAGCCTGTGTTATCTCTCCTGATAGGCTGCCAGCGCTGGTTGCTATAGCTTCAGACCTGTTTGAAAATCTCTCCTGAAAGGCTGCCAGCACTGGTTGCTATAGCTACAAACCTGTTTTGATCTCCTCATGATGGCTGCCAGCACTGTTCGCTATAGCTACAGACCTGGCTTCTACTGCCGACAGCCAAAGCCAGTGCTCTGTCTCTCAACGTGTGACGCCCCTGAATTCAAAGTACAACCCTAAGAAAACAGGACTGAGGTGAGAGAATCAATGTAGTGATCTGCTGAATCTCCTGGGCTGGACACCAGAGCTACTTCCTGTGAGTGAGTACCCAGGAACTGACTGTAGTCTTCCTGTCGTCAAACAACTGATAGATAACTGGAAGAAATTTGCAGAAAAGGTCATGAAAATACATTACAAAAATTGCTGAACTATATGAGAGAGATTATTCAGAGAAGATTTTTTTGCAGTGAACAACCCCTTTTAATTTACCAATAGCTTTTACTTCTATAGTTTGTTGCGTTTTTTTTACTATTTTTTTTCGACATTTTTTGTAAATATTAATTCAGATTTGAATGGAAATTTGGAATTGTACATAGATGATTTATTATCTAGCTTCACTGCAGTAATTTTTCTATCTTTTTTGGGTTACACATAAGATTGAGAGAGAGGAAGAACTGATCATATAGTAATCGAATCCGTCCTGATGACCCCAAGTATAATGATCCTCGTACTTTATTCTAGCAAGATATTTTTCCACAACATTGTGCACATAAAATCTCAATTACCGAGTAATATCTCTCCCTCCTCACCCCAGTTTGGGCCAAGAATCAACATCCTGAATACATTTTGAGTAACGCCTGTGCATTTTAATGACCTTACTGAGACAAGTCCGGCGTGCAAATAATGTGCACCTGTCCACTTTCCTCTGCACAGGCGGCCAATTTTGAAGACTGAATACTGTACTCATTATACATATAAATCACACTGGGAATCCAACCGTCGACCACTGACCTTGGCCTGATTAAAAAAAAAAAAAGAAAAACATGTTGAGCTACGCCAAAAAACCCTTAAAGAAGGTGTTGTTCCACAATGATGGCATATCGCTAGGAGATATCATCATTGTCTGATAGGTATGGCCTCCCATAGGAGGGGACTCTAAACCTACCTCCAGACAAGTATCGACGTAGCCTCCAAAACTCCCTGTTCTGAAAGGAGAGGTGGTCCAGGACTACTCCCATAGACATGAAAGGAAAGTTTCCGAGTTCAGCAAAGTGGTGATGTATGTGGCCTAAATCAGAACTCCCATACATACAATGGGAAAGTCATGAACCATCTCTCCTTGTTGCCCTAAGCAACTTAATCAGAGCCCAAAGCAAACCAACATAGCACATAGAAACCAGAGCCCAAGCAACCAAGCAGATGCTCGATAGCAACCCGAAGATCATAACAACCAGAGCCCATAGCAGCCAATCACAGCCCCTGAGTCAGCCAATTCCCCCAGAGCCCAGAGCAGCCAATCAGAGCCCAGAGCAGCCAATCAGAACCCAGAGCAGCCAATCAGAGCCCAGAGCAGCCAATCAGAATCCATAGCAACCAGAGCCCATAGCAGCCAATCAGAGCTCATAGCAACCAATCAGAGCTCACAGCAACCAATCAGAGCCCACAGCAACCAATCCAGAGCACAGCAACCAAATCAGAACCATACAACCAATCCGAGCCATAGCAACCAATCAGAGTCATAGCAACCAATCAAGCAGATCAAACCAGTTCCCCGATAGCAGACTAACAGAACCCATACACACCAGAGTCCATAGCAACCAAACAGAGCACCTCATTAACCAATCAGAGCTCAACTAGCAACCAAACAGAGCCCATGCAGCCAATCGAGCCCAAGCAACCAATCAGAGCCCGCAGCAACCATTCAGAGCCCATAGCAGCCAATCAGAGCTCATAGCAACCATTCAGAGCCCATAGGAACCAGAGCCCAAAGCAACCATTCAGAGCCAATAGCAACCAATCAGAGCCCATAACAACCAGAGCCCATAGCAACCATTCAGAGCCAATAGCAGCCAATCAGAGCCCATAGCAACCGTTCAGAGCCAATAGCAGCCAATCAGAGATCATAGCAACCATTCAGAGCCCATAGCAACCAATCAGAGATCATAGCAACCATTCAGAGCCCAGCCAATCCGAGCCCATAGCAACCAACCAGAGCACAGCTTTCATTTCTTTTACTGCTCTGGGAAAAATTAAAGCTGAGCTCTGTATACACACTCATAGATGCTGTCTGTTCAATCATCTGATAAGACCGCCCACTGGACTCCTTAACCCCAAAAAATGCAGTAACTGCAAAGACTAAAATACAAGTTTCTAACTGAATCCATTCCCCCCAGAACGAGTAAATTAATCTGCTTCAGCTCACCCTGCGCTATAAACATGAGGGCCCGCAGATCAGACAGTGTGATCAATGTGATGGGTTCCCACACATCTGATAATCCTCCAGTATTTGTCAGGCCAGCACATTTCTAAATTAAAGGTTAGTTTGGGGCTCGCAACAACAGAATTTTTTAGTAAGAAATGAAGCAGTTAAACGCTCTCCCGCACCCCCCCCAATTAGACAGGTCCTCCTACAGGTAGTGCCGAGGCTCCTCCCTCTCAAATTGCCAGCTGCCGAGGCTGAGGGAAGCCATTGTTTGGCTCTGACTCTTTGCAGATGACAGATCAACACATTAGATCACTCCACTCCGGAAAGAATCCGCAGCCTTATAATTTATGGAGAAAATCACATCCCTCTATTCTCTTATAAAGGCGGAACAGCTCCTGAGAGAGGCGGCGATGTCAGGCCTATACGGAGTTAATTTAAGGGGTTCGCTGGCCGGCTGGCAGCTCCATTTTTAAGGTTCTTTAACCCGTTCATGACCGGGCCCATTTTCCTTTTGTGGAGTACACACTGGTTTGAATGCTATAACACTTTCTTGCAGTTGTTTATCTACTAGATTGTTGGCTTTTTTGAAAAAAAATTTCCATGATCGATTTCACTTTATTTTATGTCATTTTTACATATTTTTTAAACACTAATAATAAAAGGAAATAATATAAAAAAAAATTAAAGTCTGACTTTTTTTAAACATTTATTCGCTAAAATAAGTTTGTCATTGCATCGCTTTGTCGTCACAGAATTTTCTATATAGGTGATTAGAAACTGCGTTTGGGCGGTTAGCGATTTTATTTATTTTTTTTAATATTGAATATTATAAATTATTTAATTTATTATTTATTATTATTTAATTTTATTATTTGACATAATTCGTGCATATTGTATTTTTCCTGATTTGCCCCGTCATTGAGGCTAGCCCCAGTTAAAGTTTTAGGCTATGTTCACACGATGTACTGCGGCACGTACAGTACCCTCCACAATACATTGTGTGTTTCAGCAGCCCATCGGCCCCATAGACATGTATTACTCACGGTGCGTATTTGCCAAAAGTAATTGACATGTCACTTATCTCCCCACCGTACAATTACATCGTATTGTGTGAGTGGGGAGAGGAGGCGTAATCCATAGTTCTCTATGACAACTATGAATTATCATAATTTCGGCACGCATCTCGCTCGTATTACAGCGCAAATACGCGGCGAAATGCACGCCAAAGTTACCCCATGTGAACATACCCTTAGGGTTGTCGGGGGCCAAACTAAAAGCCGCAGTTTCGGCCGGGTTCACGCGGCGTATAGCAGCACATACTTTACCTGCCGCTACATACCTGCTGATTTAGAAGTATGAGCCCCGGCCCCATTCATCATCCCTTTCCCAGCTGTGTAAGTGCCGGAAAGAAGAAGTGACACGTACACGCCGGCGAATACGCTGTAAAATCATAGCACAGACTGAGCGCTATGATTTAACCGTATTTGCGGGGCGTACTTTGGGCACATTTCAGCGCAATTATGCAGTGTGAACATAATCTTAGCAGTAATTTAAAATTGCTTTTATTTTGCACGTGTGTTTTATTTTAATCTTTTTATTATTTATGGTATTTTTATTTTTATTAATATTTTATTGTTAAGCTATGTTCACATTGCGTTTTGAGTCCGAGTGAACATACACTTTAGCTGCGTTTGGATCCGTCTGTCGGACCCTAAATGGACCCAAACTAACAAATAGCAGTGTGATTTACATTGCTTTTAATATGGAACACGCATCGGCATTCACATGAGTGATCCCCGATGCGTCTCACTGCGTCTTTAGAATCCGTTCCAAGAACTGTCATGTCAATTCTTGGTCCAAAAGACGCAGCAGGAGCCCTATATTAAACTATAGGTTGCGATTCTGCTGCAGCCAAAACGCATCCAAACACACAGCTGCATGTTGGATATGTCTTGGACCCGATCGCCAATGCATTTTTGGATGCCATTTTCGGATGCAAAAACGCCGTGTGAATAAGACCTTATGTGTATGTTTACTATTGCGTGTTTTTTTTGATTATTTATGTTTCACATGCTTATTTTTGCCGTTTGGTGGGGGTATTTAGTCCACATAACTCTAACGAGAGTTATGAATTAACCGTAATTGCGGCTCGCATTTTTGCGGCATAAAAAGTCGCAATTCGTGGCGTAATGCCTGCAATTACAGTAAGCTAGGTTCACCGTGTATTTGTGCAGGGCGTAATTACCCCCGCTATTACGCCGTGTGGACGGTGGCGGGCGGGAGCGGGGGATTGAAAGCGGGGGGCCCGGCACTCCCTTTCGCCGCCCATAACTTGAATTGCTAGCGGCACGTATTTGCGGCTAGTAATTACATGTCAATTAACTCCCCGCCCGCGGGCTTCGCCGGGTGGGGAGAGGAGACGTAATCCAAGTAGTATCTCTATGAGAACTGTGGATTACCTGTAATGATGGTCCGTTTTCGGCCCTTAATAGGCGCACTCCGGCGCGTAATTACGGACCGAAAGACGGCCCATTTTAAGCCGTGTGAACATGGCCTTATTCAGAACTCTCTTAAAGAGCTATGGATTACGCTTCGACTCCCTGGTCGTACAGTACGATCGTATCATACGCCCGGGGAGAGAAGTGACATGTCAATTGTTCACGGTGCAATAACCTCGGCCCTAGACAATGCATGTCAAGTGGAGCCGGCGGCCAGCTTCCCCCCGTGCTTTGGGAGTACGCGCTGATCAGTGCGTGCTTCCAAAGAACCTGTACTGTATGCGCCGCAATACGCCTTGTGAACATACCCTTAGTAGTATTATCTCCAGTTAGGCTATGTCTACACAGCTAAGTTATACTGCCGGAAATCCAACGGTAATTAAACTTCCCCGCAGCACGTTTTTTGCCGCGATTATTGTGCCACAAAATTAAAACCCCGGTCGGATTTCGGATTCCCGGCGGCCCCCATACATTGTGGCTACAAGAATCCGATGGGAATCCGCCAAACAATAGAATAGGTTTCTAATCTCCACGAGACGGCCTGGAGCGGCTTCTGTAGGAAACCCGTACTGTGCAGATTAGAATATGGATTTTCTATTGAGGTCTACACAGCTCTGGGTACAATCAGATTTTCCGCGGATTCTAAATACTGAATCCCCAAAAAATCCTACGAGAATCCAGTGCAGTGTAGACATAAGCTTAGAGGGAAAATCCAGGAAAAAAAAACATACGCCCTGTCCTGACTGTGGCTGATAGAAGACCCAGCAGCTCTTTCTTAGGATAGATTCAGACCACAGTTTTAGTGTCGAAAAAGCGTTGTTTCTTTGTTGAAAGTGCCACGTGGAATTTCAACTAGCCGGACTGCCCGTGGCGGATTTCTGCCTCCTAGACTGTATTAACACTCGTAAAGTCAGCTGTGGTCCTGAAGAGCTGACACTAATTTTACATAGGTAATACTTGTAAATCACCTTGACTAAGTGGATTGGATGTTGATTCTGGATGCCTGAATCACATCCGGTCAGTTGTCCAAATCCGCTGATGAACATAGCCTAAGGCCGCATTCAACGACACGGATTTGGGGCGCGTTTATGGCCGCGGGTTTCTGTCGCGGTTTCCGCGGCCAAAACGCGTCTAGTTGATAACAGAGGTTTCCTATGGGAAACCGCGGCTAATATTTCATACTCCGCGGTTTGAGGCCGCGCTCGTGGCCCCGGCTGCCAAACCCCGCTGTGTGAAGAACTCTCCTAGTCAATTCTGACAGGGGAGTTCTCTGCGAGGCGGCCGCGCGGGGCGCGCCGTGGGTGGTTGCGCGGGCTGGACGGCGGTGTGCCCCCCAGAAATTCATTTACCATGGGGCAAAGCCCACGGCGCAAGCCGCCCCCAAACCACTGCCCCTCCCACGCCGAGACCACGCCCACGCGCCCGCGCCGCAAACACCGCGTCGGGAGACGCGGAGTTTGCGGTGCGGTTTCGACTAGGTTTTGGCCGCGGCGAGACCCCCGGCCAAAACCGTGCAGCGTGAACGAGGCCTTATAGTCAACGAACAGCCAGTGGTCACGGTGACCACCAGTCAGGGAAGTAGGAAAGTCCCAATGCAGGCTCTCCCCTGCCTACTGTATAGATATGCTCACTGAGCACCATATACAGCGACGGTAATAAATCACCCGTGCCTTCTCAACGGACAGCCCCTGGCAGAGGCCCTTTAGCCGCGAACTCATAAAATAGGGTCCTATGACCTTCCGACAAAAGCCCTTCTCCAATCTGAGCATTGCTCCAATGTGCTCATTACGGAATCCCCGTAAATTGGCTAAATCAATCATTTCAAGCTGTAGCTTTTTGCGATGGTTTAATACCGCTTTCTCTAAAAAACCGTGATCCTAATTGCTCGACATCAGTTGATCGACGCAGGTATGGATCTGAAATCTTTTCACCCGTTTTTTAGGAAGAGCCCACCACAGGAGGAAGATAGTATTACAGGGCATCCATTAAAGGGGTTGTCTCACTTCAACGATTGTTTTTTTTATGTTAAAGATCTTGCAAAGAAAAGTCCACTTTGCAATATGTGTCCATTAACAGTGTCCCCCTAACCTGTTCTAAGATCTCCCCTCTTGTATGGGCTTGCATCAGCTCCCTCAGGTCGCTATAGCTCAGACCTGCCTTTGATTCTTCCTTGATAGCTGCCAGTATCTGGTTGCCTATAAGCAACAGACCTATACAATCTCCCCTTGATAGGCTGCCAGCACTAGTTGCTAAGCAACAGAACTGTACAATCTCTCCTGATAGGCTGCCAGCATCTGTTGCTATAGCTACAGACCTGTTCAATCTCTCGTGCTATACATCTTTTCCAAATGTCAGCGGCACACTATCAACTAAGAAAACATCAAAGGCATATAGGAATTTTGGAAAAATGCATTACTGCTAAGGATTAGGACTCACCTGTGCTGGGATCCCCTTGACGCAATTGGGAGGGGAGCTTAAACACTTTTGATCAAAATTGTGAACCAAGAACCTCAAATTTTAATATATCCTTAGCAGTAATGCATTTTTCAAAAATTCCTATATGCTTTTGATGTTTTCTTAGTTGATAGTGTGCTGCTGACATTTGGAATAGATGTATGTTATTGCCTCGCCAGTGTGCACCTAAATATCACCGGCCCTTTAATTTGGATACACCTGTCCAACTGCTCGTTAACACTTAATTTCTAATCAGCCAATCACATGGTGGCAACTCAGTGCATTTAGGCATGTAGACATGGTCAAGACAATCTCCTGCAGTTCAAACCGAGCATCAGTATGGGGAAGAAAGGTGATTTGAGTGCCTTTGAACGTGGCATGGATGTTGGTGCCAGAAGGGCTGGTCTGAGTATTTCAGAAACTGCTGATCTCCTGGGATTTTCACGCACAAACCATCTCTCGGGTTACAGAGAATGGTCCGAAAAAAAAAAAACAATCCAGTGAGCGGCAGTCCTGTGGGCGGAAATGCTTGTTGATGCCAGAGGTCAAAGGAGAATGGGCAGACTGGTTCGAGCTGATAGAAAGGCAACAGTGACTCAAATAGCCACCCCGTACAACAAAGGGAGGCAGAAGAGCATCTCTGAACCACAGTACGGCCAACTTTGAGGGAGATGGGCTACAGCAGCAGAAGACCACACCGGGTGCCACTCCTTTCAGCTAAGAACAGGAAACTGAGGGTCCAATTTGCCCAAGCTCATCGAAATTTGGGACAGTAGAAGATTGGAAAAACTTGCCTGGTCTGATGAGTCTCGATTTCTGCGCGACATTCGGATGGTAGGGTCAGAATTTGGCGTCAACAAAAATGAAAGCAGGATCCATCCTGCCTTGTATCAACGGTTTCAGGCGGTGGTGGTGGTGTCAAGGTGTGGGGAATATTTTCTTGGCACTCTTTGGCCCCTTGGTACCATTGAGCATCGTTGCAACGCCACAGCCTACCTGAGTATTGTTGCTGAACCCTGTCCATCCCTTTATGACCACAATGTACCCAACATCTGATGGCTACTTTCAGCAGGATAATGCGCCATGTCATAAAGCTGGAATCATCTCAGACTGGTTTCTTGAACATGAGGAAAAGCTTCCAGCACCTTGTTGAATCTATGCCACGAAAAATTGAGGGAGTTCTGAAGCAAAAAGGGGGTCCAACCCGTTACTAGCATGGTGTACCTAATAAAGTGGCCGGTGAGTGTATACTTATTTTTTTCAACAAATGTTTTTGGATGTGCATAGCCAAACAGTATTTTTTCAATCTCTCCTGATAGGATGCTAGCACTGGTTGCTATAGCTACAGACCTGTTCAATCTCTCATGATAGGTTGCCAGCACAGGTCGCTATAGCTACAGACCTGGCTTCTACTGCAGCCTAGTAGAAGCCAATAAACACTCCCCGAATTAAAAAAAACCCAAGAAAAATGACTAGATAAAAGAATCAATGTAGTGAACAACCCCTTTAAAAAGCATGAGTAACCCATTAGGCAAGGCAAAACCTTGTTTCTCCAACTCTTCCCCACATCCTTCAACCCAACTCATCAAGATTGGGTTTCAAACCTTCCAAAAAGTCCCCCTCCACTACAAGTGATACAAGGATTTCTTTTACATTAGTCAACAAAAATGATAAATCAATTTGGGGCCCAACCGAAATCCATTTGTCTCAATAACTGTCCCCCCCTTTTCCAATCAATAAAGGGGTTTTTTTTTTTAAAATAAATTGAGATTTTTTGTTTGGAAGTCAAAAACTCAAACCCAATAAAGAATCTCAATACATTGATTGATCCAAAAAACAACTCCTCTGAAATTTGACTGCATGAGATAAGACATCAACAAGTGAGCTCCTATCCATGGGGGGAAGAAGAAGACGACGATGAGGATTCCCAACACTAGATGGCCTGAGGGTGTTTTCCAGATAAAATGCGTTAGCATTCTAGGAAGGGGATGACTACGTGGAAGATGTGAGAATGACGAGCCGATCATAGGGGTAAAGCAAACGTCGGGGGAGCTAATCCTAAGGAAAGAGATCTGTTACTCTGACATCTGATTATCTGAAACTTGGTATTTGCATAGGACTGCAGACGCCAAAGCAGTATTGCCAGGGATGGGCACCATTTTATGACCCCCGCCCAATCTAAGGATTATTGGTTTAATTTAGCATTGAGCCCCCCTTGTAAAGTTGTCTTTGCAGGAATCTATAGCTAGCAGGAGCAGTGGTCTGCAAAGTGCGACTCTCTAGCTTCTGGGAAACGACAACTCCCATCATGCCCACTCCTCTAGATGATATCAATGCATGATGGGAGTTGTAGTTTCCCAACAGCTGGAGAGCCGCACTTTGCAGACCACTGCTATACGGGGTGCAAAGGCAGCAGTCGCTACCGGGCCCTGCAGCCTGAGGGGGCCCCAAAAGCCCTTCTGTCACAGCATTGTCAATGGCACATAGTAACCGAGGGGCCCCCATTTCACTATTTGCACTAAGGCCCAGAAGCTTGAAGTGACGCCTCTGACAGCTGCTTTAGGATTGGACTACTCCAGGATCAAAAATACATGGAAAATGATGTAGCTAAATGTAGAACAATAGTATGAAAAATCAGATTACCGAGATAGGGGTCAGCACTCTTCTTACTGCCGCTCTTCACCGACCTCTTCTATTGTCGCCTGTCATAAAAAAAAGAGAAAGTGAACGTATTAAACATGATGACCTGATAATCAGTCACTTCCTGTAACATTATATATTATTACACTTAGTCTTGTGCTTGGAATTTAGGTTAAAGTTACATTTGACTCGAGTCCGATTCCATTTGTATAGGATTCAAATTGTGACAAAATTCAGCAAAAAAAAAAATAAAATAAATAATGTAAGCCTAACTTGCCTTTAGGCTAAGGATTAAGGATAAAAGGGGTTGTCTCACTACAAGGATTGCAGCTTTTTATGTTAAAGATCTTGCAAAAACAAGTCCCTTTGCAATATGTGTCCATTAACAGTGTCCTACCTATTCCTAGATATCCCCTCTTGTATGGGCTGCATCAGCTCCTCAGGTCACTATAGCTACAGACCTGTGTGATCTCTCCTGATAGGCTGCCAGCACTGGTCACTATAGCTACAGACTGTTTGATCTCTCCCGATAGGCTGTCAGCACTGGTTGCTATAGCACAGACCCTTTGATTTTCCTGATAGCTGCCAGTGCTGGTTGCTATAGCTACAGACTGTTTGATTCTCCCGATAGGCGTCAGCACTGGTTGCTATAGCTACAGACCTGTTTGCTCTCTCCTGATAGGCTGCCAGCACTGGTAACTATAGCTACAGACCTGTTTGATCTCTCCTGATAGGCTGCCAGCGCTGGTTGCTATAGCTACAGACCTGTTTGATCTCTCCTGATAGGCTGCCAGTGCTCGTTGCTATAGCTACAGACCTGTTTGATCTCTCCTGATAGGCTGCCAGCGCTGGTTACTATAGCTACAGACCTGGCGTCTACTGCAGCCTAGTGGCAGCCAGTAAACACGCCCCTGAATTAAAATGAAACCAAGAAAACAGGACTGAAGTAAGATGAATCGATGTAGTGAGACAACCCATTACCTTTCAGCATCAGTTTCGGACCAGTGTTGCTCCAGGTTGCGCGTTGCCGCATTTTTGGGGTGATGTCCGACACCACTTTTGGTTTATCCCAAGGTTTTGGGAATCGGAAGGGACGTCAGACATGAATTTTGGTGTCATATCTGAGGTCACTTCCACGTTCCACGTGACCTAGGGAAACCGGAAGTGGTGTCAGATGGTCACCTTGGAAGTGATGCTGCGGGGAAGGCTGGAGCAACGCTGAAAGGAACCCTAGAACTCCCTAAACTGGAACCCTAAATTAGGATTATGATTACATCTAGACAGGGCCGGGATGTTGGATAGGCGAAGGGTAGACAACCACCTAAGGCATCACTTCATCCCAGGAAGGGAGGAGGTATGGAGTGGGCTGAATTTTCCATATGGTGGTGGTGGTGGGGGGTGTGGGGGGTTATGTCCCTTATTTTATTAGGGCAACAGAATTCTCTGCCCCAGTCCTGCATCTAGATTTAGGGATTGGGACAAAATCTGGATTGAGGATACCCTAAACCCAATTTTTTTCACTAGCTCAGTCAGACCAAAGAGGTCCCTATTTGAGCAACACTTATTATACTGTAGTCAGGCTATAACACTGAGAACCATAAGACGGAGCGACATTCAGGTCTAGATAACCTCTTGGTGCATCCCAATTATTAGAGAGTATCTCCAATCTGAAGGCAAAACTCAGTGCAATCCAGGACAATCAAGTGCCACCTATTGGATGTAGCATTCTTTAAGTCACATCCGACTCACTGAGCCTTGAAATTTGAATGGGACTAGCAGATATTCATCTACAGACAGCTGTTTCAGGGTGTTTGCTCCTCTTCAGTACAGAGTAGAGCACTGGCTGATAGCTGAGAGGCTCTAGATGTAGCTGGAAAGAGGTAACGTTTCCCATAAGGCAGAGACAACATGTAGGATTGTGAAGGCTTAAACACCATTAGTAACTCCACTGAAACTGAAATATATTTTAAAAGACTCATGGGAAATAATCGAGGACACTGTGGTGACACTTCATTGATGAAGCATTCATTAAGTCACATTCAACTCAATAGGCCTTGCAATATGAATGGGATTAGAGCCAACCATATATTCATCTGCAGACAGGTATTTCGGGGTGTTTGCCCCTCATCAGCACAGAGTACAGTATAGGTTGGCCAAGTGAGAGGATCTAGATATAGCCAAAAGGGATCTCTCATTAGGGAGAGGCACCACATAGGTGAATGGAGACTTAAACACCATTAGTCCAAACTGCTGTCTGCAGATGAATACCTGGTTGGCTCTAATCCCTTTCACATAGCAAGGCTCGGTGAGTCAGAAGTGACTTGAGGAACGCTACATGCAATAGGTGACGCTTTAGAAACCTAGATCATTTCCCATGAGCCTTGTAGAATACATTTCAATTTCAGTGGAGCAACTAAGGCAATATAAGTCTCCACACTCAGACTGCCTCTCCCTAATAAGGAATGTTACCCCCTTTGAGCTACACCTAGAGTCTCTCACCTAGCCAACCAGTATTTTACTCTGCACTGATGAATGGCAACACCCTGAAACAGCTGTCTGCAGATGAATATACGGTTGGCTCTAATCCCTTTCACATGGCAAGGCTCAGTGAGTCAGATGTGACTTGAGGAACACTACATCCACATTCCACTCAATAGGCCCAGCAATGTGAATGGGATTAGAGACAACCATATATTCATCTGCAGACAGATGTTTTGAGGTGTTTGTCCCTTATCAGTGCAGAGTAGAGTACTGGTTGGCCTAGTGAGAGGATCTAGATATGGCCAAAAGGAGTAGATCATTAGGAAGAGGCACCACATAGGTGTATGGAGACTTAAACAAAATTAGTCCAAACTGCTGTCTGCAGATGAATACCTGGTTGGCTCTAATCCCTTTCACATGGCAAGGCTCAGTGAGTCAGATGTGACTTGAGAAACGCTACATCCACTGCAAAGTCCAAGCTCATTTCCCATGAGGCTTTTAGAACATATTTCAATTTCAGTGGAGCAACTAATAGTGTATAAGTCTCTACACACCTACATGAGGAACGTTACACCTTTCCATCTACATCTAGAGACTCTCACCTAGCCAACTAGTATTCCACTCTGCACTGATGAGGGGCAAACACCCCCAAACAATTGTCTGCAGATGAATATCTGCTTGGCTGTAATCCCATTCACATTGCAATGCTCAGTGACTCAAATGTGAATTGAAGAATATAGACAGAAGTCCAGGAATCGATCAACCTCTAGCTGTTGTGAGACTACAACTCCCATCATGAAGAGAGCTGTAGTTCCAGGGCATCTAGGCAGCTACTGGTTGAGGGTTCTGTTTTTCGACTGCGTCAATATGTTTATCAGGGTTCAAGATTTTAAAAAAATTGTTTGCTGCTTAAATGAATAGAAAACCCAAAGACCTGGGCTTGTGCTCACGTACAATTTCCTCCTAATTGCACTCCAGATAGCGATTGTTTGCAAATGCCCAAGAGAGCGTATCTTTAAGATAAATACATTAAGGAGCCGGGATCTGCTCAATAACACCTGTCCGCTGTGTATCTCTCTATGTTAATGCGGGGATTATAGATCCCAAACAATTCAATGGACATTGACCTATGGCGCAAACCACTGCATTGCCTGGTTACAAATGTCCTATCAATGGCAGAACGCAGGTTCCAAACTCCAATTAAAATGCTATTGAAGACGTTTCCTGGAGCAGCGGTGTCAGCGGGGCGGTGACATGATGCTCTCCGAGCAGCCTGGGTAGATTATACCCGAGCATGGACAACACATTCTCATTACAGGGCTGGGATATGGGCACCATCAGGGCACTATGGGAAGGACTCCTCTCAGGGGCCCGGATCAAACTGAAGGGAAAAGGGGCCTGTGGACAGGCTCGGCTGACCCATATGGAAGCACGGGAAACTCTTAGGCCATGTTCACACTGCACGGGTTTTCGGACGGTTTTTCAGCCGGTTTGCGGTTTTTCAGACCGCCTGAAAAACCGGTCGAAAATGAGCACAATTGGGCTCTATGGAAAACCCGTGCAGCAGTCCCCACTGTCCCCATTGCACGGGCTTTCCGCCTGGACTGTGTTTGGCGCACGGCGGATCCGCTGATAAAAACATTGAACATGCACAAATCTTCATTCGGTTTTCCGGACGGAAGATGTGCTTGATCAATGGGAGGGGGAGGGTTGTGTCTCTGTCATCGCGGAGAAAAGCCGGTCTCCCAGCCGGGGCCGTTGGAGACGGGCGCAAAAATAACAGGACAATACCGGCCGGCAAACCAGCCTGGGCATTGTCACTGTGCCAAGTAGTGGAACGCGCCCCTTAGGGAGTCTTGGCAGGCAAAACTAACAAGGGGATGTTTCTGTGTATTGTGACTGTCATGAACTAGATGCTTGTATGGCTTTGTGCAACAGAATCAGCTCCACTGGTGGGAACCAAGAACTCAAGCTCCACTGGGCGATCAAGAATCAGACTCACAGTCTGGGATCCAAGAATCAGGATCCCAACTGAGTTGGAGAAACAAAAATCAGCTCCACTGGTGGGAACCAAAAATCAGCTCCACTGGTGGGAACCAAAAATCAGCTCCACTGGTGGGAAAACAAAAATCATGCTACCACTGGTGGCGAACCAAAATTACGACGCCACTGGTGGGAACAAAAAAATCAGCTCCATCTGGTTGGATCCAAAAACGCAGCTCACGGGTGTAAGGTACCAAAAAAACCAGCTTGTACCACTGGTCGGGAACCAAAAATCAGATCCACTGGGGAGCCCCAAGAAACAACTCCACTGGTGGAGCCTCCAAGAATTCATCTGCCATGGTGGGTACCGAGAAGTTCTAGATCAACTCGGTGATTACTGCAGAAAACTAAGGGTCTATTTCCTACACCTTAAAGTCAGGTGAGAAGCACGGAAGCACCCTAGGGTACTGTGCCGGCACCCTAATACCATGACTTAATTCTCAGGTCAAGTGTATCATATAGAGCGAGGAAACATTGTCAGGGTCACCACCCAACCTCGGAAATGTCAGCGGTCAGGTGAAGATGTAAACCGAATGGAGAATCACAGTGTAAATACATTAGTACGTCCTGCAGGAGTGACACGAAGCAACCAGATGGCGGAAAATGCAGCCGATTATCATCACAGCCATCCTGGACTTTTGGTTATTGCGCCCGGCAGGGCCGGGACGATGGGTAGGCCAAATGGGTACTGGTGATTCGTCCAGGGGCTCCCACACAATTCCTACCCACTGCAGAAAAGTGGGCGAAATACGTATGGTCCGTGGGCCTGAATTTCTACACTGGATGGGGAGGGGATAGGCGCTAACATGCCTTAGTTGCCTGGGGCGAACCTGATACCTTGTCCTTCCTCCTGGCGTGCTACCGGTAACCCCAAGACCCTCAATATCAGAACATTATTACACGAACTCACCATATGTGCAGATACAGGATCGGACTTGGACTAGCTTGGATATTCTACTGATGCGGCATTCATTGAGAGTACTGGCAGCTTGGCCAAGAAATAAGACTGGGACCATTCACTGACTGCAAACAGGGATCTGGACAGGAGGGAAGACTTAAAGGGGTTGTCTCACTGTACATGATTCATCTCACCTCCAGTCCTGGTTTGTTCCTTGGTTTCTCTTTGAATTCAGGGTCCGGTTGTTTAACTGGCTTTTCTACTAGGCTGTCAGTAGTAGCAGGTCTGTAGCTATACGCATACCAGTGCAGGAAGCCTATCAGGGAGACATTGAAACCAGGTTTGTAGCTATATGCAACCAGTGCTGCGCAGCACTATCCGGATGAGAGGAGAAAAGGTATGTAACTATAGCATACCAGTGCTGGCAGCACTATCAGGTGTTGAGGGGAAGACAGGTCTGCTGTAGCTATGGGAGTATCGTTACTGTTGAGCGACGAGTCTGAGGAAGGAGGAGTTCCCTCCGAAACGTCCACATGTGGTGTGACCCGGACGTTAGGATGTTCACTACGGAAACCTGGCACCACTCTCTCTATGCCCGTAATACAAGGGACACATATTGCAATTAAACCTCCTCGTGTAGATCGTAAGTTATATCTTGAATTGATTTCTTTAAGCCACGGATTTGTAATTCACATAATATATATTGAGAATCCTGGAAATATTATGGAAATTTTAAGTGTTACTTACAAAAGCATACATTATGGCATATACATGCCCACTGGTTACATATATTTTTACTTGCATGAAACAGGGTCTGTAGACTATAGCTAACCAGTGCTGGCAGCCTACTGTGTTAGAGAGATTGAAACAGGTCTGTGTAGCTGATTAGCAAAAACCAGTGCACTTGGCAGCCTATCTATGGAGAGATTGAACAGGTCCTGTAGAGCTTTAGCGCACACCAGTGCGACTGCAGCCTTTCACGATAGATCAAAACAGGGTGCTGTGCTAGAGCATCAGTTGCTGGCAGCTATCAGGAGCAGATGTGTCAAACGGTCTGTAGCTATAGTACGTTCAGTTGGCTGGGCAGCCTATCAGGGATAAGATTTGAACAGGTCATGTGTTAAGTCTATAGGCAAACCAGCGCTGGCAGGCCTATCTGGAGAGATCATGCAGGTCTGTAGCTTTAGTGACCTGAGGTAGCTGATGCAGACCCATAGAAGCGGGAATATCTGAAATAGGTTGGACACTGTTACATGGACAACATTAGTACAAAGTGACTTTGTTGCTTTGCACGAGATACTTTAACATATAAAGCAGCATTCCCTGTAGTGAGACAACCCCTTTAAAGCGCAATTAGTATTAGAAAGTTTCAGAACATTTCATTGCATAATGATTAAAAGGGATATTCCTATCTCATAAGGTGAAGAATGTGCACTCATTTTAGGACTGCTGGGGGTGCAAAATCTAGGATCCCTACTGTTTCTAAACAAGGAGGGGTCACAACGCTGATTTAAGCAATGTGGCCCTTCAGTCTTTCCCTGTGGCTCCAGACATTCACTTTCAGGGTACATGCAGGGACCAATTTATTGATAGTGAATGGGTTCCGGCTGCAGTTATACATCCTGGTAGCCGGGAGCGCTGCTGTGCAGGACAGGGAGTCCCAGAGATCAGACATCACTGATGGAATATCCCAGCAACAGGAGATATACACCTTTAAGATATAATGGCTACATACAGAATCCTTCTATACTGGGAGCCAATTGAAACATGTTGAAGCAACAGAGTTTGGCCTCACAAATAAGGTAACCAATATGGGTTTTCCCAAATAGGGTTATTATTGTCGTGGGGTGACCCGACCCGCTATGTCTATATCGCACTATATACCAAAAGGTCAATGGAAACGAGCAACGATTGCGCAGCATTTTAGAGTTCCTAAGTCACATCTGACTCACTGAGCCTTGTAATTTGAATGGGGTTAGAGCCAAACCATATTATTCATTATGAAGGACAGACGATTTTGCAATATAACCCTTCATCAGTGCAGAGTAGAGCTCTGGTTGGCTTTAGGGGGGTAACTGGTTATTGATAAACGTCACCTGATTTTGGAAAGCATGTCTGTGTAGCTGTGTGGAGACTTACACACCTTTACTCGCTCCACTGAAATTTACATATATTCTAAAAGCCTCATGGGAAATGAGCTAGGATGCTGCAGCGCCACATATACTTATTGGTCTGTAGGGTTCCTCAATTCATATCTTACTCACCGAACCTTGCTATTTGAATGGGATTAGAACAAACTATGACTATTACAACTGCACCAGTCAGCTGTTTCTCAGTGTTGCCCCTCATCAGTGCAGAGCGGAGCTCTGGTTGGCTGTGGGCTGTAGGGGTAACAGGAAAGTGATAACGTTCCTCATTAGGGAGAGTCACCATGTATGTGTGTGGAGACTTATAAACCCTTACTTGCTTCACTGAAATTTAAATATATTCTAAAAGGCTCAGGGATAATAAGTATAGACTGCTGCAGCACCATCTATTGCCTTGTAAGCTTCCTCAATAAATATCCTTTACTCATACAGCATGTGCAAATTATCAATGGGATTAGAGCCCAAACCAGATACACTTCATCGGCAGCATCCAGCCTGTTTTGGGTGTTTGCCCCTCATCAGTATAGGAATAAGTATAATGGGTTGGACTGGGGGAGGAGAGTTTCTAGGTTGGGTACCAGGAATTAGTGATAACACACATTCCTTCTTTAGTGAGAGGCTACAGGTAGCTAGTGTGTGGAGACTTATATACCATTACTTACTCCACTGAAATTTAAATATATTCTAGAAGGTTCATGGGAAATCAGCTAGGGCTCTGCAGCACCAACTATTGCATGTAGCTTCCTCAATACATATCTTACTCACTCAGCATTGCAATATCAATGGGAATTAGAGTCACAAAGCTAGATTACTCGCTTGCAGACGCTGTTTTGGGGCGTTGGTGGATGTTTTTTGCCCCTCATCAGTATAGAACAGTGTAATGGTTGGCTGTGGTAGAGGCTCTAGGGGTAACAGGAAAGTGATAACGTTCCTCATTGGGGAAAGGCTCCATGTAGGTGTATGGAGACATATACCATTACTTACTCCACTGAAAATTGTAAATATATTCTAAAAGGCTCATGGGGAATATTACTAGGGACTCGCAGCACGACTGTTGCAATGGAGGTTCTCTTCAATGCGACATATTTTTAATCACTGGAGCACTAGCTGCATTTGGACATGGGATAGAGCCAAAACCAGATCTCAGTCTGCAGACAGCAGTTTTGGGGTTGTTTGCCCTATATCATGTACCTTTTGGAGGTAGGTTCACCTGCAATACAACATCTTACTAATGGAGACTGGCTATGTGAATGGGATTAGAGCCAAACCAGATATTCATCTGCAGACAGCTGTTTTGGGGTGTTTGCCCCTCATCAGTACCTATGAAGAGTAGGGTCGCCTTATTACAATATATTAATTCATAGAGCCATGCTTGAGGAATGGTTTTAGAACCAAACCAGATATTCATCTGCAAGCAACTGTTTTGGGTTGTTTGCCCATCATCAGTATAGAATAGTATAATGGTTGGCTGGGGGAGAGGCTCTAGGGATAACAGGCAAGTGATAACATTCCTTTCATTAGGTGAGGATCACCAATGTGCTGTGTATGAGAACTTATACACCTATTACTTTTACTCCAGAACTGAAATTTAAATATATTCTTATAAATGGCTTATAAGACAATGGAGCTAGTCTCGTACCAACCTATTGGATGTAGGTTCATCAATACTTTATACTTACTCAACCAAACCTTTTAGTTATCAAGTTAACACATAGTTAGTACGGTTGAGAATAGAAGACACTCGTGTCACATTAAGTTCAATCAAGGGTGGGGAAAAAAATGCTCGTGGTGAAAAAGGGCGGGAGGAGACAAGGAGTTCAACAGCTCAGCCTCCCCCATGGTGAATGCCCTTGAAAACACAAGCAAAGAACCCAATATGCTTCCAGGGCAGACCCCATCTCTGGACCCCAGAGACACCAACACCAGCCATGGCAATGGGATTAGAGGTCCGAACCCCCCAAAATAGTCATCTGCAGACAGCTGTTTCGCAGTGTTGCCCCTCATCAGTATAGAACAGTGTAATGGTTGGCTGGTGGGTAGCAGGAAAGTGATAATATTCCTCATTAGGGAGAGGCTCTATGTAGCTGTGTGGAGACTTATACACCATTACTTACTCCACTGAAATTTAAATATATTCTACAATGGCTTCATGGAATATTAATGTCTAGGACTCTGCCCTAGTGGAATGTATGCATTTGAACCCACTAAAATGAGACAAGTCCTGAACACCGATGAGCACGGTGCCAGGTGCTTCCCCTTGATTCACGCAGTTTCTAGGGTATCGTCCTGTTCCATTCTTCTCTTTGAGATTTGCTGACTCTTCCCTTGGTGCACTGCAGGTTTGACTTGTATGAGGACTCCGTTATCCCAATTACCGACCCTACTATCCGGAGCTGTCCCCCCCCTCCCCTCCCCGTCAGGTAGCACATAAGCCTCTTATCTTTAAAACCTCTACAAATGTGGCGCTCTGGAAGCGAGGCGGTCGCCTGCGCCCGTCATCTCCTATCATCCACCATCCAAGTGTGAAACAAGCCCTTTTAGGATCCGGTCTAATTGCCCGTGGTTCGTCTCCGGCAGATGGGCCCCCGTCCTGGATACGGACTCATTATCCAATTAAGTGTATCTAGACATTTCCTATGGGAGCCTTCATGCCCCACCGATTCCTTCAGACGTCTACAAGAAGCTACAAGACCCTCCCTGGGGTATTTACATATTTCATTTCTTCTCGGAGGTCCCTGAGGGAATTTCCACCATTTCATTTACTTCCGAGATTTTTAAATGGTAGGGCTTGTTTTTGGTTGTATATTTAACTGTAATCACTTTTAAGTATTTTGCCACATACATTTTATGTCACCACTTACAGGCTTCTTGTTTATTGTTATGAAACTGTGACGAAAAAATAGGTCTTAAAGGGGTTGTCTCACTACAAGGAGGCTGCCATTTTGATGGTTAAGATCTTGCAAAAAACAAGTCACATTTGCCTTATATGTCCATTAACATGTGTCAATATCCCTATTACCATAGATATCCCCTTTGGTATTGGCGGCATTCAGCTCCTCAGGTCGCTATAGGCTACAGACCTGTTCCATCTCTACTTGATAGGCTGCACAAGCACTGGTTCGCTTATAACTACATAGGACCTGTTTTGATCTCTCCTGAGAGGCGTGCCCTAGAGCATGGTTTCTATAGCTCCAGACCTGTTTGATCTGTATCCGGATAGGCTTGCAGCACTGGTCACTTTAGCTACAGACTTGTTTGAATCTCTATTGATGGCTGCCAGCAACTGGTTGCTATAGCTACAGACATGTTTGACTCTCTCCTGATAGGCTTCTTGCCAGCTATGTCGCTATAGCTACAGACCTGTTTTGATCTATCCTGATATAGGCTGCCAGCACTGGTTTGCTATAGCTACAGGACTGTTTGATCTCTCTTGATATGGCAGGACAGAGCACTTGTTTCTATAGATACAGAACTGTTCAATCTCACATGATAAGCTGCCAGCACTGGTTTGCTATGAAGCTACTTACTGTTCCATTCCACAATCATTCTCACTAATCCATAGGCTTCCATCCACTGGTTGATAATAGCTACATACCGTTCATTCTCTAACTGCTGTGATAGGCTTGCCGCAGCACTGGTTTTCTATAGTACAGACCTGTTCTATCTCAACAATGATGTAGGATGCTGCAGCACTGGTTGCTATAGCTACCAGACTGTTAATCTTCCTTGATAGGCTGGCCAGCACTGGTTGCTATGCTATAAGACATGTTCAATCTCTCATGAGTAGGTGCCAGACACTGGTTTTAGCTCTAGCTAACAGACCAGGCACTTCTACTGCAGCCTTGTGGAACGCAGTAAGACACGCCAACTGATTCAAAGTGGAAACACAAGAAAACAGGTATGAGCTAAGAGGATTTTCCCATAGGTAGTGAGATACAAACCCTTTTAAAAAGGGTAACTCTGTCACCACATATTGGTTATTATCTTGCTTTAAAACATGTAAGGCACATGATATTCGTGTGATCTCGCTGCTTTGTTTTTGTGTTAGAAACAGTTCTTCTCTCCTGTTTGTGTACACAAGCTTCCCTAGGTTACTAATCACCTCTCTCTACTGCTCTAGCAGTAGCCGGGATGGTGATGACACTCGCTGCCGTGTCTTATCAGCAACAAAGGAGCTTTTTTATTTTTCTTACTGACAAACTTTAATCATGTAGAGCTCCTCATGCCTTCGGCCCTACAGTTAGACCACACCTTGTTCAGTCTTGTTCTTATCCACTCTGCTTGTTACACAAGCTGCCCCTATGGTTACCGAACAACTCTCTCCTGTATCTAGCAGGAGGCCGATGATGGTGGTTGCACTCATCTGCTGTGTCTGTATCTCGCAGCACAGGAGCTTGTTTATCGTTTTCTTACTGACCCACAAACATTTCTCAAACCATTTTAGAGCTTCCTGATGCCTTCTGCCTTTACAGTTTAGACCCGAACCATCACCATTCTGTCTACTCTAACAGTGTCTCTGTTCTTATTTCTCCTGCTTGTGTTACACAAAGCTTCCCTAGGGTTACCACCACCTCTCTGCTGCTTAAGCAGTGTAGTACGCTGTCTGGGTGATGACACTCCCCTGCTGTGTCTTTTAGCAGCATAAAGCGAGATGGTTTTATGTTTCTTATGACAAACTAGTCCATCAGAGCGCCTGTATGATTCGTGTGCCTCTATGTTTCGGATCCGCGCCATAACCTTTGTCCATTAAAAGGACTTCACTTAGGAATTGGGGTTTCTTGGTGTACGGCGGTCTGCTGTTGACTAGGGGACAGGTTAGGGAGGATGAATCAGGGACAGTTAGCTCATAGGGTCTATTTTAATTTATTATTGTTCTGTGGGGGTTAAGTATTGAATTCAATTGCGTGTGTCCTCATCAAAATGTTTCGCCTTTCTTCTTGCAATAACTTCTTGGTTAAGCCCATTTAAGGATGGTGTACATCGATATGGTAGTGCTGTACAGTCCTAGCTCATTTCCCAAATGAGCCTCTTTTCAAATAAACTCTGTCAACTTCAGGATGATGCAACTTATGGTGTATAATTCTCCACACAGCTACATGGTGCCTCTCCCTAATGAGGGATGTTATTCCTTTCCTGTTACCCCTAGAGCCTCTCCCCCAGCCAACCAGAGCTCTACTCTGCACTGATGAGGGGCAACACCGTGAAACTGCTGTCTGCAGATGAATATTTGATTGGCTCTAATCCCATTCACATCACAAGGCTCAGTGAGTCAGATGTGACTTAGGAACTCTGCAGTGCTGCAAAATCCTAGCTTATTTCCCATTAACCTTTTGGTACATGGTGCCTCTGCCTTATGAGGATCGCTACCCCTTTTGAGATAACCCTAAAGCCTCTTATCTAGCCAACTAGTAAACACCCAAAAACAGTTGACTGCTGCATGTATATCGGGGTTGGCTTCTACTCCATTCACACTGACAAGGCTTCATGGAAGTCAGAAGATATGATTGGGAACAATAATTCCCAATAGGTGACGCTTCAGAAACCTAGGACATTAGTTCCCACAAGTCCCTATAACAGAGTGTAACTTTTCTAGTGGAGGCGGTTATAATGGGTGTATAAATCTACCCATATCACTTCATGGAGACCTTTTTTTTCTCCAAAATGAGGAAACGTTATCACTGTTCCTGTTACCCAATAGAGCTCCTACCCCAAACCAAAAACCCTATTTCACTATTCTATACTTGATGAAGGGCTCACACTCCTATAAGTCTGCTGTCTGTAGAAGATGTACATTCTGGTTGGGGCTTCATCAATCCCATTCATACTGACATAAGCTCAGTGATGTTAAGTTTTGTGTGAGGAAACTACATGCAATATATGACACTGCATGATGAAGAGGGAAGTACCTAGTTGCGTATTTCCAAATGAGCCTATTAATAAAATATCATTTAATGCTTATCAGTCGGTGTAGACTGATAGTAGTATAAAAGATCTTGCCATACTGTAAACCACCTAAACATGGAAGCCGACAATTGTGGAACGGTTAAATTAGATTATGTTTAGTTACAACCTCACGGAAACACCACACAACTGGCCCACGAAAGTCACCCAGTCCAAGCACGAGAGGGGAAATCGTGGGATATACAAAAAGAATCAACTGGTTACAGAATCAGTTCTAGTAACAAATCAACTACTTCATAGGATAGCCTTCTTGAGTGTTATAGTAAGCGTTCAATATTCACATAAATGTACCAACTACCAAAGGTTTGGGGTAGGAAGCAACATTAAGTCACAGCGATTTTTCAGTGGATGCCACACGCGCTCGCTGCAAGGTTATCAAGATGACACTCTGCAATACAACGCACTACAATGTAAATTGATAGAAGTGCCTCGGCATAAACACACATGCATTCACCTTAACTTGAGTATACAGATGGCGACGATGCGCCAACGATTTGCATCTGGGATGCTTTTGCAGATGTGTTATAGGAGGTCATGACATCGGTATAGATACCAACAAAGGGTTACAGGAGGAAGTGTCACTTCAGATGAGGCGAACATTCTGGCTGTGTCCATAATATGTCAGGTGCGGTGTGGGTATGCAAACTTGTATGTTATGACGCTAGTGTTTTTAACAAAGGGGACACTTCACCATCAGAAAGTGAAGTGTATATTACGTTTAATCCAATACCTCTCTGGAAAAATTTTTTTTAAGTTATTTTTGTACATTTATTTGCCCTATTTTTTTAATATATTTTGCCTCTATATTCTCGTTTATATATATTTTTGCCTATATTTTTTTAGATATTTTTGCCTATATTTTTTAATATATTTTTGCCTTTTTATATATATTTTTGCCTATATTTTTTATATATTTTTTGGGCCTATTTTTTTAATAAATTTTTGTCTATATTTTTTATATATATTTTTGCCTATTTTTTATATATATTTGCCTATATTTTTATATATATTTTTTATAGATATTTTTGCCTATTTTTTTTTTACATATTTTTGCTATGTATTTTTTAATATATTTTTGCTTTTTCTATATATTATTTTTGCTATATTTTTTATATATTTTGGGCCTGATTTTTTTTTAATAAATTTTTGTCTCTCTTATTTATATATATTTTTGCCTATTTTTTATATATATTTTTGCCTATTTTTTTTATATATTTTTGCCTATTTTTTTTATATATATTTGCCTATATTTTTATATATATTTTTATAGATATTTTTGCCTATTTTTTTAACAATATTTTTAAAATATATTTTTGCCTTTTTATATATATTTTAGACCTGATTTTTTATATATTTTTGCCTATATTTTTTTAATATATTTTGCTATTTTTTTAAATATATTTTTGCCTATTTTCTATATATATTTTTGCCTATTTTTTATATATATATTTTTGCCTATTTTTTATATATTAGATATATTTTTGCCTATTATTATATATATATATTTTTGCCTATTTTTTTCTATATTATTTGCCTATTTTTATATATTTTTGCCTATTTTCTATATATATTTTTGCCTATTTTCTATATATATATTTTTGCCTATTTTTTATATATATATTTTTGCCTATATATTTTTTTTTATTTCAACAGTCCCATGCAATAACAAAATGACATACAAATTACTGAAAAACCCAGACGCAAGTCTATACTCACAGCTCTATGGCTGGACAATGAAGTATTCCTAGTAGGAGGCAATAAAAACCCCAATACTACCCGAGAGAAATAAAAGGGTGCTCTCACACAGTGTGTTTTTGGTAGACATGCATAGCATTCATTGAGGGTTGGGACCCCCACACAAGCTATGTGACTCAATAAGGGGTTGTGCATAAAAGAAAAAAACCCTTCAAACTGTATGAAGGGAAATATCGTATTTCTTCCCCCTCGACCATTTCAACATGGATAAATGTGCTTGAGACTCCTAGGCGGGCACCGTTCTGCAAGGATAATATTCACTAACATATGTAGTATAATAAAGGTAAAGGTTATTAGTATATAGGAGCAGCTCCAGACACATTCCAGATACAAGGAGATAATCTGCTTCTAGGAATCTGCAAGTGCCCGGGGTCGGAATGTGGAACAGGGGACTCTAATGTTAATACTTTCACAACAGCCGGGTGTTTAAACATAGAGCAAGGGTCCAGAGAAGCGGGAACATGAGGCCCCTATGTTACCATGTACAGAACATCCTAAAGGAGAAGCTTAGAAACACACTGCATTACTGATCCTGAGTTACATCCTGTATTATACTCCAGAGCTGCACTCACTATTCTGCTGGTGCAGTCACTGGAGGATAATACAGGATGTAACTCAGGATCAGTACAGGATAAGTAATGTATGTACACAGTGACTGCACCAGCAGAATAGTGAGCGCAGCTCTGGAGTATAATACAGGATGTAACTCAGGATCAGTGCAGGATAAGTAATGTATGTACAGAGTGACTGCACCAGCAGAATAGTGAGTGCAGCTCTGGAGTATAATACAGGATGAAACTCAGGATCAGTACAGGATAAGTAATGTATGTACACAGTGACTGCACCAGCAGAATAGTGAGTGCAGCTCTGGAGTATAATACAGGATGTAACTCAGGATCAGTACAGGATAAGTAATGTAATGTATGTACAGTGACTGCACCAGCAGAATAGTGAGTGCAGCTCTGGAGGTAATACAGGATGTAACTCAGGATCAGTACAGGCTAAGTAATGTATGTACACAGTGACTGCACCAGCAGAATAGTGAGTGCAGCTCTGGAGGATAATACAGGATGTAACTCAGGATCAGTACAGGATAAGTAATGTATGTACAGTGACTGCACCAGCAGAATAGTGAGTGCAGCTCTGGAGTATAATACAGGATGTAACTCAGGATCAGTACAGGATAAGTAATGTATGTACACAGTGACTGCACCAGCAGAATAGTGAGTGCAGCTCTGGAGTATAATACAGGATTTAACTCAGGATCAGTACAGGATAAGTAATGTATGTACACAGTGACTGCACCAGCAGAATAGTGAGCGCAGCTCTGGAGGATAATACAGGATGTAACTCAGGATCAGTACAGGATAAGTAATGTATGTACACAGTGACTGCACCAGCAGAATAGTGAGTGCAGCTCTGGAGGATAATACAGGATAAGTAATGTATGTACAGTGACTGCACCAGCAGAATAGTGAGCGCAGCTCTGGAGTATAATACAGGATGTAACTCAGGATCAGTACAGGATAAGTAATGTATGTACACAGTGACTGCACCAGCAGAATAGTGAGTGCAGCTCTGGAGTATAATACAGGATGTAACTCAGGATCAGTATAGGATAATAATGTATTTCACAGGACTGCACCACAAATGTGAGCGAGCTCTGGGGATATACGGGAGAACTCAGGATCAGTAAGGATAAGTAATTATTACAGAGGACTGACCACAGAATAGTGAGCGCAGCTTGGAGTATAAAAAGGGTAACTCGGGATCTACAGGATAAAAATTTATGTACACAGTACTCACCAGCAGAATAGTATGCAGCTTGGGGGAAATACAGGATTAACTGAGGATCAGTACAGGGATAATTTTAAAATGTAGTACACAGTATGCCCACAAATAGTGAGTGCAGCCTGATAAATCCAAGCTGTATTTTGATTAGAACAATATTGGACTAACCCTTTAGGGCATAGAAAATGAATGTTTCCAATATTTTCTTTAAAAATTCCCAAAAGCGGGGAAAATATAAGGGAGCGGGGTTTTATTTTTCATTTCAAAACCCCAAGGTGAGAAGTTTGCAAATCATTTTAATCATCTTGACCCTTTTCCCAGAAAGGTAAAAAAAAAATTTGGGGACCCACTAGGGAAATCTTTTGACCCCAGGGACAGGGGAGATGAACCTCTCCCCCCCACCCTGCACCTGCTCTGTACGACCAGTCACAGATGACCCTTTTTCCTAAGGACCGATTCTATTTGGTTAATGTCTCTGTCAATTTTTAAAACCCAATAGTTGGCGCCCGGGAGGGATTTTTTTTATTTGAAGGGGTAGAAATTTACATACCTGTTTCCAGGGGGCATTTTTCTTGGGCTAAGAGTTTTTTGCCCCTTGGGCTTCCCCAAGGGAAGCCTTCCCCCTAACCAAACGGGGATGTGAGGGTGGTTCTTCAGCTTTACCAATTCTTAAAATCTGGCAGGAATCGGACTACAGGTTCGACTAAAGGGAGGTCCCGGGAAAATCTTTTTAATTTTAATTTTTGCCAACTGCCCATAGAGGATACATGTTTGGGCGGTGGCTGTATAACTGCACAGACCTAGAAACTATTGGCAGCTGGGGGGGAGGGGAGAGTGTCGGCAGTGACAGCCGGGCCCCCATTAAAAAGGCGGGGGCCAGATGTTTATGCCCTCCTTCCATAGTTGTCTGTACTGCACACACAGATAGGCAGTAAACCTGGCGACTTTCAACTTCCTGGCGCCGGTGGTCACGTGACCATCGGGGCCTGGTAGTTGCAGATGCTGCTGGCTCTTAAAGGGGTTGTCTCACTACATTGATTCATCTCGCCTCAATCCTGTTTTCTTGGTTTCACTTTGAATGCAGGGTGTGTTTACTAGCTTCAAATAGGCTGCAGTAGAAGCCAGGTCTGTAGCTATAGCAACCAGTGCTGGCAGCCTATCAGGAGAGATCAAACAGGTCTGTAGCTATAGCAACCAGTGCTGGCAGCCTATCAGGAGAGATCAAACAGGTCTGACTATAGAACCAGTGCTGGCAGCCTATCAGGAGAGATCAAACGGGTTCTGTAGCTATAGAAAACCAGCGCTGACGGCCTATCATGAAAATTGGAAACAGGTCTGTAGTTATAGTGCCCTGAGGAGCTGATGCAGCCCATACAAGAGGGAATATGTAGGAATAGGTAGGACACTGTTAATGGACACCTATCGCTAATTGACTTGTTTTAGTAAGATCTATAACGTAAGAATTAGCAATTGTAGTGAGACAACCCCTTTAATAGACCCAGATCAACTCTGTAGTCCGTATAGAGTCTGTACTTCCCCTGTAACTGGGGAACTGGGGCTAGCCTCAATGACGGGGCAAATCAGGAAAAATAATTATGCAAAAGAGTCCCCCAGAAGCCTTTTTCTGATCTTATGTGGGGCACAATTATGTAAAAAAATAAAATAATATTAACAAAAAAATAAAAAAAAAACACTAACAGCCCAATCTGCAGCTTTATAATCACCTTTGTCTGTGATGGAAAAGTGACACAATTACACAACTTATTTTAGCACCACTTTTGCTGGTAAATAAAGGAATTAAAAATGAATAAAAATTTGTTCAAAACAGCCTCATTCATACAGGACACCAAAAGTGCCTTAGAAAATATTTTCAGAAAAAAATAAATAAATAAAAGATTTTCTACATCTCCATAATTTATTGTTATTGGGGCAATAACAATAAGCAACAGACACGCTTGACAAATCTCCCACCATTTGCATATACGGCTACTATGACAACCTATGTATCTCCAAGGACTATTAAAAGCCTTGTGTCAACTCCACTGGTGGGCCCCGAGAAACAGCTCCACTGGTGGGCCCCGAGAAACAGCTCCACTGGAAGGCCCCAAGAAACAGCTCCACTGTTGAGCCCCAAGAATCAGCTCCACTGGAAGGCCCCGAGAAACCGCTCCACTGTTGAGCCCCAAGAATCAGCTCCACTGGAAGGCCCCGAGAAACAGCTCCACTGGTGGCCCCGAGAAACAGCTCCACTGGTGGCCCCCAAGAATCGACTCCTCTGGTGGGGCCCCAAGAATCGACTCCTCTGGTGGGGCCCCAATAATCGACGACTCTGGTGGGGCCCCAAGAATCGACGACTCTGGTGGGGCCCCAAGAATCGACGACTCTGGTGGGGCCCCAAGAATCTATTCCACTGGTGGCCCAAGAATCGACTCCACTGGGGGGGCCCAAGAATCGACTCCACTGGGGGGGCCCAAGAATCGACTCCACTGGTGGGGCCCAAGAATCGACTCCACTGGTGGGGCCCCAAGAATCGACTCCACTGGTGGGGCCCCAAGAATCAACTCCACTGGTGAGGCCCAGGAATCATCTCCACTGGTGGGGCCCAGGAATCATCTCCACTGGTGGCCCCAGGAATCATCTCCACTGGTGGCCCCAGGAATCATCTCCACTGGTGGGCCCCAGGAATCATCTCCACTGGTGGAGCCCAAGAATCATCTCCACTGGTGGAGCCCAAGAATCATCTCTACTGGTGATAGCCCAAGAATCATCTCTACTGGTGGAGCCCAAGAATCATACTCTACTGGTGGAGCCCAAGAATCATCTCTACTGGTGGAGCCCAAGAATCATCTCTACTGGTGGAGCCCAAGAATCATCTCTACTGGTGGAGCCCAAGAATCATCTCTACTGGAGGAGCCCAAGGATCATCTCAACTGGTGGAGCCCAAGAATCATCTCCACTGGTGGAGCCCAAGAATCATCTTCACTGGTGGAGCCCAAGAATCAACTCCACTGGTGGAGCCCAAGAATCATCTCCACTGGTGGAGCCCAAGAATCAACTCCACTGGTGGAGCCCAAGAATCAACTCCATTGGTGGGCCCAAGAATCAACTCCAAAGGTGGAGCCCAAGAATCAACTCCATAGGTGGAGCCCAAGAATCAACTTCATTGGTGGAGCCCAAGAATCAACTCCACTGGTGGAGCCCAAGAATCAACTCCATGGTGGAGCCCAAGAATCAACTCCACTGGTGGGAACCAGGAATCACCTCCACTGGTGGGAACCAGGAATCACCTCCACTGGTGGGCCCCAGGAATCACCTCCACTGGTGGGCCCCAGGAATCACCTCCACTGGTGGGAACCAGGAATCAGCTCCACTGGTGGAGCCCAAGAATCATCTCTACTGGTGGACCCCATGAATCATCTCCACTGGTGGGGCCCCAAGAATCGACTCCACTGGTGGGGCCCCAAGAATCAATTCCACTGGTGGGGCCCAAGAATCGACTCCACTGGGGGCCCCAAGAATCGACTCCACTGGTGGGGCCCCAGGAATCACCTCCACTGGTGGGAACCAGGAATCACCTCCACTGGTGGGAACCAGGAATCACCTCCACTGGTGGGAACCAGGAATCACCTCCACTGGTGGGAACCAGGAATCACCTCCACTGGTGGGAACCAGGAATCAGCTCCACTGGTGGGAACCAGGAATCAGCTCCACTGGTGGCCCCAGGCATCCCAGTATGACACAGTGTACACTAAAATGATATTAGGGTACAGTAGGAATGAACAGGACGATGTCCCCTTATCGGAGTCACGCATTTTGCGCGGTCTTTGGTGGTTGGAGCGGTATTGGACACACAAGCTGCTTTCCAGGCAGAGGAGTTGCTGGTGATTTCCCTTCTGTTATGTATTCTATGACTGCGGGGATCCCGGGCCATGGGCTGCCCTGCTCGGAGCCCCCCGCCCCCAGGACAGAAGCCCCCTATTCCCCCAGGAGATTTTCATTCTCATTCAACTAAACATCAGTTCTATGCAAATGTTAAATCAGATGAGATATTTCAGGCTGATTATTCATAAATGCAAATGTGGCGCCACCGAAACACAAAATAACATCTGTGCTGCAGCGAATGAGTCACAGCAATCAGGCCGCAATTATCAGCGTGTTTGTTCCTGCGCCGATAACACGGCCGTGCAAGAGACAGAAGGAAGCAGCCATTACTAGGGGAGGTATAGGATAGATAGAAAGCACCAGAGAGAGTGAGATACATATACCGTATGGGAGGAAGATAAAATAGATGTGGGATAGACAGACAGATATGGGCTATATAGATTAATAATAATGAGACAGATAGAAAGAAAGAAAGGGAAAGAGAGGGATAGATGGATAGATATGGGATAGATAGATAGATAGATATGAGATAGATAGATATGAGATAGATAGATATGGGATAGATAGATATGGGATAGATAGATATGGGATAGATAGATATGGGATAGATAGATAGATATGGGATAGATAGATATGGGATAGATAGATATGGGATAGATAGATAGATAGATATGGGATAGATAGATAGATAGATATGGGATAGATAGATAGATAGATATGGGATAGATAGATAGATAGATATGGGATAGATAGATAGATAGATAGATAGATATGGGATAGATAGATTTTGGGATAGATAGATTTTGGGATAGATAGATATGGGAAAAGATAGATATGGGGGTAGATAGATATGGGGTAGATAGATTATGGGGATAGATAGATATGGGATAGATAGATATGGGATAGATAGATAGATATGGGATAGATGGGATAGATAGATATGGGATAGATAGATATTAAAATAGATAGATAGATATGGGATAGATAGATAGATATGGGATAGATAGATAGATATGGGATAGAGGGATAGATAGATATGGGATAGAGGGATAGATAGATATGGGATAGAGGGATAGATAGATATGGGATAGATAGATATGGGATAGATAGATATGGGATAGATAGATATGGGATAGATAGATATGGGATAGATAGATATGGGATAGATAGATATGGGATAGATAGATATGGGATAGATAGATATGGGATAGATAGATATGGGATAGATAGATATGGGATAGATAGATATGGGATAGATAGATATGGGATAGATAGATAGATAGATAGATAGATATGGGATAGATAGATAGATAGATATGGGATAGATAGATAGATAGATATGGGATAGATAGATATGGGATAGATAGATATGGGATAGATAGATATGGGATAGATAGATATGGGATAGATAGATATGGGATAGATAGATATGAGATAGATAGATATGGGATAGATAGATAGATATGGGACAGATAGATAGAATGGGATAAGATAGATATGAGATAGATAGATAGATAGATAGATAGATATGAGATAGATAGATATGAGGTAGATAGATATGAGATAGATAGATAGATAAATAAATAGATAGATAGATAGATAGATATGGGATAGATAGATAGATATGGGATAGATAGATAGATAGAACACACAAACAGTTAAAGAATCAGCTCCTACCTAGGGATCCAAAGCATATGTCCAGGATTCCTGAGCCATACGTTCACAACCTGGGGCTCCTGGGTAACTGCCTAGTGTGTCCAATGGAAAAGATAGCCCTGGATAGATAGACTGGGGGGGGAATCACCAATTGGCTTCTTTTCAGCTGAACTGAATTGAACTCCCAGAATGCACCGCTGCGTTTGATTAATATAATTAAAACAATACTGCGCGTTAGTGCCATAACCTGGCGCTGCGCCTACAGCGTGTACTGCTGCTGCTCTGCCAATGCATCCTATAGGTCAGGGGGCTATATGAAACCCTGCACCCCACACCTTACCAGACCCCAGACTGCATGATACCCCCGCACCCCAGACCTTACCAACCCCAGACTGCATGATACCCCGCACCCCAAACCTTACCAGACCCCCGACTGCATGATACCCCCGCACCCCAGACCGTACCAGACCCCAGACTGCAAAAGATACCCCGCACCCCAGGCCTTACCAGACCCCGGACTGCATGATACCCCCGCACCCCACACCTTACCAGACCCCAGACTGCATGATACCCCGCACCCCACACCTTACCAGACCCCAGACTGCATGATACCCCCGCACCCCACACCTTACCAGACCCCGGACTGCATGATACCCCGCACCCCACACCTTACCAGACCCCGGACTGCATGATACCCCGCACCCCACACCTTACCAGACCCCGGACTGCATGATACCCCCGCACCCCACACCTTACCAGACCCCAGACTGCATGATACCCCCGCACCCCAGACCTTACCAGACCCCAGACTGCATGATACCCCCGCACCCCAGACTGCATGATACCCCCGCACCCCACACCTTACCAGACCCCCAGACTGCATGATACCCCCGCACCCCACACCTTACCAGACCCCAGACTGCATGATACCCCGCACCCCAGACCTTACCAGACCCCAGACTGCATGATACCCCCGCACCCCACACCTTACCAGACCCCCAGACTGCATGATACCCCGCACCCCACACCTTACCAGACCCCCAGACTGCATGATACCCCCGCACCCCAGACCACATCAGACCCCCAGACTGCATGATACCCCGCACCCCACACCTTACCAGACCCCAGACTGCATGATACCCCCGCACCCCAGACCTTACCAGACCCCCAGACTGCATGATACCCCGCACCCCACACCTTACCAGACCCCAGACTGCATGATACCCCCGCACCCCAGACTGCATGATACCCCCGCACCCCACACCTTACCAGACCCCCAGACTGCATGATACCCCCGCACCCCAGACCCCCAGACTGCATGATACACCCGCACCCCAGACCTTACCAGACCCCCAGACTGCATGATACCCCCGCACCCCAGACCTTACCAGACCCCAGACTGCATGATACCCCCGCACCCCACACCTTACCAGACCCCAGACTGCATGATACCCCCGCACCCCACACCTTACCAGACCCCAGACTGCATGATACCCCCGCACCCCACACCTTACCAGACCCCCAGACTGCATGATACCCCCGCACCCCACCCCAGACTGCATGATACCCCCGCACCCCAGACCTTACCAGACCCCAGACTGCATGATACCCCGCACCCCACACCTTACCAGACCCCAGACTGCATGATACCCCGCACCCCACACCTTACCAGACCCCCAGACTGCATGATACCCCCGCACCCCAGACTCTATACCCCCGCCCCCCCCAGACCCCCAGACCCCCCAACGAAATTTACCCCCCACCACCCCCCAACCCACCAACCCCCAACACATGATACCCCGCACCCCAGCCCTACCAGAACCCAAAACTCATGATACCCCCGCACCCCAGACCACATCAGACCCCCAGACTGCATGATACCCCCGCACCCCGGACTGCATGATACCCCGCACCCCAGACTGCACCAGACCCCCAGACTGCATGATACCCCCGCACCCCAGACCTTACCAGAGGACTTTCAGATGGACTCTAGGAGGCGACGTCACTAGGTTTCACTAAAGGACGTGAACTCATTAACACTGGATTTTTTTCCAAGTTCATTTACCTAATAAATAAAAAATAAGCAATTTTCGGAATATTCTACATTAAAAATTTCCTACCCTGTCCCCGCTGCTGGTGCTGCTGAATTATAGACAAATGTGTCTGACCACTGCTTTCCACCTTCCAGCTCTTGGTAGAAAAGAGGTCGCATGAAAGATTAAAGGCTTATAATGGCGCGAAGATTGAATTAATGGGACTAAATATTAAGTATAAATCAAATATGAACAGACAACGCGTTTCTCGCTCTATGACGCTTCCTTGGGTTCTATATGATATATAATAGATATAGGACCTGAGGGAGCGAGAAACACGTTGTTCATACATATGATGGATATAGCACCTGAGGAAGCACCATAGGGCGAGAAACGCGTTTTTATAATATGGATATAGGGACCTGAGAAGACCTAGGGGTGAGAAACGCGGGTTTATTTATATGATGGATATAGGACCTGAGAAAGGACCATAGAGTGAGAAACGCCTTGTTCATTTTAGATGGGAAAAAGGACCGAGGAAAGCACCCTAGAGGAGAAACGCGTTCAAATTTTTAGATGGTATAGGGCCCCCAGAGCGAAAACCGGTTTTTTAATTATAGATGGGTTTTAAAGACCCCAGTGAAGAACCTCGGTTTTTTCTATGAGGGTATAGGAACTAGAAAACACCATAGAGGAGAAACGCGTTTTTACATGATGGGTATAGGGAAATAAGTAAGCACCATAGAGTGAGAAACGCGTTCATTTATATGATGGGTATAGGACCTGAGGAAGCACCATAGAGCGAGAAACGCGTTGTCTATATGTAATTTATACTTAATACATTTTTAGTCCCATTAATTGAGTCTTAGAGCCTTTGTGTGCTATCTCAGCACTATCTGGTTTCTACATACGACCACTCCTTACTGCAGAGCAGAAGAGGTGGCGGCTGTGACTGTACTACAGGCTCTGGGAGAGCTGCGCCTTTAAGATATCGCAACATTTACAGGTTAGTGCATTACTCGCCGCAGTTTATCTAATTGCCTTATGCTCCATAAAACAGATGGGGAAAGCGCTGAAGGGCAGATCAGGCATGGGGAAAAGGAGAGCATCCTAGGAGGGCAGCTCACATGTCACCGCACCTCTGATAACCAAGTTGCATCATCAGAATAGACTGATTTTTCACAGCAGTATCAGAATTGGACTCCGCTGATTGGCAACAGGTAATGTTCTCCGATGAGTCATATTTTCTGCTTTATAGAATGGATGGAAGTTGGCGTGTCATCAGAGAACAAACACCTGCAAAAAATTCTGGGAAAAAACAAAGCCTGGGGCAGCGTTCTGGTCTGGGGAAGGTTTTCGGGCTTGCAATCAGAGGATAAAGATCCTGCAACCATTGTTGGAAGAACAGAAGCTGCTGGTGGCAGCATCATGATCTGGGAAGGATTTTTGGGCTTGCCATCAGAGGACAAAGATCCTGCAACCATTGCTGGAAGAACAGAAGCTGCTCGTGGTAGCGTTGTGATCTGGGGAAGGTTTTCGGAGGTTTCTCTGGGCCACTCATCCATGTGGAAAGTCCTCTCATCTGATTAGGGTATAAATCCATCCTGGCAGATCACGTACACCCATACATGATGACTGTCTCCAATCTTTCAGGAACACAATGCAACATGTCACACGGCCCGAAATGTCCAACATTGGTTTTAAGAGCAGGAATAAGACTCAGGATTGGAACAAGATATTCTGGTGTCTTAGGAAAATAAGGCATATAGCGCCTCCCAATGGAAAATTCAGCCCCACTGCACACCTCCTTGCACACCCTTTTCTGGCTGGGATGAAATGGCGCCCTAGGTGGTCGCCTACCTTTACCTACTCATTGTCCCGGCCTTGCCAAGACTTCCAAGTACTACTGTGAAACCTAATTCCCAATTAATCTCATGTAGGAACCCCTAGATGGTGGTGTTGGCTCTATGGCCCCTCCAGCAGCTGTGGGTGCAGTCAGTATGTGGGGCCCCTGGATGGTGGTGTTGGCTCTATGGCCCCTCCAGCAGCTGTGGGTGCAGTCAGTATGTGGGGCCCCTGGATGGTGTTGTTGGCTCTATGGCCCCTCAGCAGCTGTGGGTGCAGTCAGCATGTGGGGCCCCTGGATGGTGGTGTTGGCTCTATGGCATACATGCCAACTCTCCCGTTTTTGGCGGGGGGGGGGGTCCCGCTATTTGGGGTCCCCCCCGCCCTCCCGGGGGAGTTGGCATTCCTCCCGCCGCCTGCAGGCAGCGGGGGTCCTTTAAATTACCGCGGCGCAAGAGTAGCGCTGGTGAGCTACTCTTGCGCTGCCGGGCTGCTCCTACAGGCGGGTGAAGCGGCCGCTGCGCCTGCTTCACCCGCCCAGAGTCTCGCTGTGCAGGGAGGAGGCAGGAGGGATCGCTCCCTCCTCCCTTCTCCCCCTGTATGTACAGCGCCTGTGCGCGCCGTACATACAGGTCAGAAGCGCAGGGGAGTGACGCGCGGCTGCACTCACTCCCCTGCGTCGCTGAGGAGATCGTCCGGAGCGGGCCGCGCTGCAGGAGCCTGTTAGGTGAGTGACTTTTTATTATTTTATTTTTATGAGCTTTAGGGGCCATCTACCTGGCTACAATAAGGGGGCCTCTACCTGGCTACAATGGGGGTCAACCTGGCAACCAGAGGGGGCACTACCTGGCAACAATGGGGGCACTACCTGGCAACAGAGGGGGCATCTACATGGCAACAGAGGGGGCACTACCATGCAAACAATGGGGGCACCTACCTGGCAAACAAAGGGGGCATCTACCTGGCTAACAAAGGGGGGCATCTACCTGGCTAACAAAGGGGGGCATCTACCTGGCTAACAAAGGGGGGCATCTACCTGGCTAACAAAGGGGGCATCTACCTGGCTACAAATTTGGCTCTACCTGGCAACAGAGGGGGCATCTACCTGGCAACAGAGGGGGCATCTACTTGGCTACAGAGGGGGCATCTACTTGGCTACCAGGGGGCATCTACCGGCCTGTAAGGGGCACTACCTTGGTTATGGGGGGCTACTACCTGGCTATAAGGGCATCTACCTGGCTTTCTTCCAAAGCCGTTATGCAGTTAGGTGGAGTGGGTGTGGCTTTTTGAAGGGGCGTGGCATACAGACAAGATGGGCGCGTCCATGCAAATTTTTGCATCGCGCCGCTTACTAAGATCTCCTGCTTTTTCATTTTCAAAAGTTGGCAACTATGCTCTATGGTCCCTGCAGCAGCTGTGGGTGCAGTCAGCATGTGGGGCCCCTGGATGGAGGTGTTGGCTCTATGGCTCCTCCAGCTGCTGTGGGTGCAGTCAGCATGTGGGGCCCCTGGATGATGGTGTTGGCTCTATGGACCCTCCAGCAGCTGTGGGTGCAGTCAGCATGTGGGGCCCCTGGATGGAGGTGTTGGCTCTATGGACCCTCCAGCAGCTGTGGGTGCAATCAGCATGTGGGGCCCCTGGATGGAGGTGTTGGCTCTTTGTCTCCTCCAGCAGCTGTGGGTGCAGTCAGCATGTGGGCCCCTGGATGGAGGTGTTGGCTCTATGGCTCCTCCAGCTGCTGTGGGTGCAGTCAGCATGTGTGGCCCCTGGATGGTGGTGTTGGCTCTATGGCTCTCCCAGCAGCTGTGGGTGCAGTCAGCATGTGGGGCCCCTGGATGGTGGTGTTGGCTCTATGGACCCTCCAGCAGCTGTGGGTGCAGTCAGCATGTGGGGCCCCTGGATGGAGGTGTTGGCTCTATGGCTCCTCCAGCAGCTGTGGGTGCAGTCAGCATGTGGGGCCCCTGGATGGAGGTGTTGGCTCTATGGCCCCTCCAGCAGCTGTGGGTGCAGTCAGCATGTGGGGCCCCTGGATGGAGGTGTTGGCTCTATGGCTCCTACAGCAGTTGTGGGTGCATTCAGCAGGTGGGGCCCCTGGATGGAGGTGTTGGCTCTATGGCCCCTCAGCAGCTGTGGGTGCAGTCAGCTCCAGATCCCTGTGACAACCTATCAGCAGAGTGGTCTTTTCAGCATTATGGGCGAAAACCCCCGAAACGGCTGCTGTATGTAGATGAGTGATGCTGGCTTGGCTAATATTCATTTTGCTTTCTGAAGACTCAGTGGGTCAAAAGCAAATTGAGGATTTGTTACATCCAGCAGAGGGCGCTTGAGCCGTTGTCTCCCTTCTCCACCATGGTTTCTAACTGTTTGCACAGTCCTAAAATCCCACAAACTGTTAAATAAGCAAAGCCAGCCAAGGGAACCAGGGTATGTTTCTTGTATTCCTGAAACATACATAGACTACCGGGGGCCCTATCACTTCTGGGGCCCCCAGGCAACTGCCTAGTCTGCCCAATGCAAAAGATGTCCCTGCCTATCAGGACCTTATGGAGTCATTCCCCATCCATCTAGCTGCTGTCCGTGCTGCACACACCACTCACTCTGGATATTAGATGCTGGTCATAATAATATGACTCAATTGCGCACGCGCGCTGTTCAGATCGCTGTGCCATCTCTCTAGCTTTATTGTGCAATCCGGTTTAGAGAAGTGGTTTTGTGGGCTGGGTCCAGCTTGCGCATCATTTAAATGAATTAGTGGAAGTATCAAGACTCCTGAGCTCTGATCACAAAGAAAATATTGCAAGGCATTATGGGACAGGAGCCGAGAAGCCCAAGCGCCCTCTATTGGATGTAACAAATCCTCAATTTGCTTCAGACTCACCGAATCTTTAGAAAGTAAAAGGGATTTTAGCCAAGCCAGTATCACCCATCTGCAGACAGTTGTTTCGGGGTTTTGCCCCTCATCAGTGCAGAGCAGAGTGTACTGGCAACTCAAAACTCCACACGCCTATATGGTGCTCTCCCCAAGGAGAGATGTTCCCCTTTCAAAGAAAATATTGTATATCCAACCCTTCCCCCTTATAGTGCATTGTGTACTCCCTATTGTAGAGACACAGTATATTCCTCCCAACATGGACGGACACCGAGCATCAGAGAACATTGGAGCGTTCATTGTCATCTCCATTATCTGGGTCAGGCTGCGGACCGAAACCTCCTGATGAGCCCCACATTCACACACGTTATATTACACTCTTCATTCTCCTCTATGGGAGTTCCCGGTACAGGGGAGCGCTGTGTTCTCTCCATTCTGTTCTATGGGAGTTCCCAGTACAGGGGAGCGCTGTGTTTCTCTCCATTCTGTTCTATGGAGTTTCCCAGTACAGGGGAGCGCTGTGTTCTCTCCATTCTGTTCTATGGAGTTCCCAGTACAGGGGATCGCTGTGTTCTCTCCATTCTGTTCTATGGGAGTTCCCAGTACAGGGGAGCGCTGTGTTCTCTCCATTCTGTTCTAAAGGGAGTTCCCAGTACAGGGGAGCGCTGTGTTCTCTCCATTCGTTCTATGGGAGTTTTCCCCGCAAAGGGAAGGCTGTGTTCTCCATTCTGTTCCTATGTGAGTTCCCAGTACAGCGGAGCGCTGTGGTTTTTCCTCCATTCTTTTCTATGTGAGTTGCCAGTACAGGGAGTGCTGTGTTCTTCCATTCTCCCCTAGGGGAGTTCCCCGTTTAAAGGGGGGCACCCTTTTTTTCACCCCCATTCCCCTTCAAGGGATTTCCCAGAAAAGGGGGGGCGCGTGGGTTCCCCTCCCCCCTGTTCTATTGGAGTTCCCAGAAAAGGGAGCGCTGTGTTTTCTCCCCTTCCGGGTTTCTTTTGGGAGTTCCCCCGTACAGAGAAACGCGTGTTCTCTCCCCTTCTGTTTTTAAAAAGGGGTTCCCCGTAAAAGGGAAAAACGTTTTCTCCTTATTTTGTTCTAAGGGGGGTTCCCCGTAACCCGGGGAACGCTGTGGGGGCTCTCCATTCCCTTTTTATGGAAGTCCCAAATACCAAAGGGGAAACACCCGTGTTCTTCCATTCTCTTCCCTTTGGGGGTTCCCAAATAAAAGGGGGGTGCTGTTTTCCCCCCCTTCTGCCTAGGGAGGCCCCGTTTCCCGGGGGTTTCCCGTTTCTCCATTTGTTCAAGGGGTTCTAAAGAGGGCAAATTGGTTCACATATAAATTAAATGCAAATTATTTTTCATTTTTTTAAAAAAAAATTTTTTCCCAAAATTTTACCTAGATAATTTGTTAGAAGAATTCTACAGAAATTTTTATGGTCCTGGCGGTTTCCCAATAGTGAAGGGTTTTGTTTTTTTAGTGGGAATGTAAGGGACAAAATTTTTTTTTTAAATTTTTATTTTTTTAAATTTTTTTTTTTTTAACTTTTTTTTTTTTACCTTTTTTTATAACCCCATGAAGGGGGAACTATTTTTTCAATTTTTTTTTAAATTTGTAATGTTTTTAGGGCCCATTCCCTAATTTTAACCCCCTTTTGCTTTCCTGGTCAGTAGGAAAAAAAGCAAAAGTGTGCCCAACTGCAGGCTTGTTAAACAACAGCCCCGGGGGTACGCTATGTCCCCCCGAGAGACTGGCCGGGCGATCCCCCGGCTCCAGCAAGGACTGGGAGCCCCCATCCTTGAATGGGCAGGGGGAAAACCCATTTGAACCCTGCGCCGGCATGGGGCCCCAGCAATCAAAGGGGAACCCGCATCAAAGACATTCCCCCAGAAAGAGGAACTGCACCGCCCACTGTCTATAGTCAATGGGTGGTTGTTAATGAGTTAAAAAGCTTTCCCACTATAGACCTTGATGGCTTATCCTATTTTTTATTACCCAAAAAAAGTATGAAAAATGGGGGTTAAGCTCTGGGCCCCAAACCCATTTTGGGGGGAAAAAGGCCCCCCCCGAAAGTGGGCGGCTTTGTTGGAAAACCAAACCCCGTGTAATCAACTCCCATTCCGTTCTATGGGGAGTTCCCACAAAAGGAAAACCCCTGTGTTCTCCATTTTTGTTCTATTTGGGGGTTCCCCCTACAGGGGGGGCCCCTGTTTCTCTCCCAATTTTGCTTTATTTTGGGTTTTCCATTAAAAGGGGAAACGCTGTGTTTTCCCCCCAAAACTGTTCTATGAAAATCCCAAAGGGTACCCCCCGGGGGCGCTTTTGTCCTCTCCCTTTGTTTTTTGGGGTTTCCCTTACCGGGGACCCCTGGTTTTTCCATTCTCCCTAAAAAGGGTTCCCAGCAAGGGGAGCGCCCCGTGTTCTCCCAATTCCCGTTTTTAAGGGGAGTTTACGGGGCCAGGGGCGGCTGTGATTCCCCATTTTTCCTCTATTTGGGGGTTCCCCCTACAAGGGGGAGCGCTAAGTTTTTCTCCAATCGCTCTATTGGAGTTTCCAAACAGGGGGGCGCTGTGTTCTCTCCATTCTGCTCTTGGGAGTTTCCATTACCCGGGGAAGGGTGTGGGTTTTCCCCCTTCTGTTTATGGGGTTCCCATTTCAGGGGGGGCGCTGGTTTTTCTCCATTTGTTCTAAAGGGGATTCCCCCCCACCCGGGGGGGCGCTGTGTTCTCCCTTTTTTTCTAAAGGGGGGGTTTACGGAAAAAGGGGGGGCGCTGTGTTCTCTTTCCCTTCTCCTCCAATGGGAAGTCCCCCGTTACGGGGGAGCGCTGTGTTCTTTTCCCTTTTTGTTCAATGGAAAGTTCTAAAGCGGGAAAAACCCCCCACTTTAAAATGTTTCTAGGGGGTGCAAATTTTGGGAAATCACCTTTAATAAACCCCCTTTTGGGGCCCCCGCCCCAAAAAGGGCCAAAGTTGTGTTCCCAAAAGGGAACTAATAATGGGCAGGGGGGCCCAGACCATTCGGCTTTGAGAGTTTTCCCCTTTAAACCCTTTTGGTTATATTACAATTTTTATAGCAACCCAGGGGGGAACTCTCCCAAAAAACTGTGGGAGTGTTGGGGCAACCCGAAGGCTAGATGAAAGCCCATATAGCGGGGTTTTGTCTGCTGTGATACTTTTTTCCCAAAGGTAGGGAACATCCCGGCCCTGGTTCCCCCCCTCTCCCTGCAGCAGGGGGAGGGGCTTTTGGGAAATTTTGGGGCGGAGCAAATGAGGGGGGGCTGGCTCCTCTTACATCACTGCCGTCACATCCTACCAAATCGTCCCATCCCGGGGAGGGGCGGCGATCCCCTTTGTGACTAATAACCCAAAAATTCGCAGCCCAAATTTTCCAGAGATGGCAAAACGGTTTAGGGGGGGGAGCGGGGGAATAAGCGGGGGGTGCCCAAATTTCCAGTGCCAGGCTGCGGGAAAAACAACATGTGGTGCAAGGAGAGCTGCGCCAACATCCCGGGGAAAACCCGGGGGTTATTCCGGAAGGGAATCATTAAAATAAAACCCCTCTAGCGGGGGTCCCCAAAAAGAAAAATACTTATTTTTGGTGGGATGGAGCAGCCGGCGAGGCGTACATGTACCCGAGCTTTGGGGGGTTTAAAAGTTAGAGCCCGAGAGCGTTTACCTGTAAACAAGGGTGAGAGTGCAAAATGAAATAGAGTGAGGGGCGTTACCTATAGCCCGAGCTGAGAGTGTCAGATTAGCCCCGGCTGAGTGTCCCCCTGTAACAAAAAGGGGTTTCCCGAAAGTTAAAACAGAGCCGGAACCCCCTCCCCCAAAAGCAAAGCCCGAGAGTGTCAGAAAGTAGCAGAGCTGAGTGTCCCCATTTTCCCCAAAAAGGGAGCCAGATGTAGCAGGCCGGGGAGGTCACATGTAGCCCGAAACTGAGGCGTCCCATGTAACAGAGCTGAGAGGTCCCCCAAAAAGCAGGCTGAGCCCGCGCAGAGGTGCAGAGCTTTTAGACCCCGTTTAAGGTAGCAGAGGGTGAGACAGCCCCCCAGAGGGAAACAGCGAGAACCGGGCCCAAAGGGGCCCGAGTGGACAGGTTTTACATATTTGAGGCCCGGACAGTGTCCCCAAATAAACAGGGGTGAGACAAAACGTCCGGGGGTTTTGCAGCCTTGAGGACCGCGTCAGAGGTGCCGAGGGTGCCCAAACGTCAGAAGGTTGGGAGACTGAGACAGGCAGCGGTTTTGCCGGCTGAGGGCGTCCCCCAGGGAGGGGAAAACTGAGAGAGCCCTCAGAGTGGGCGTCAGGGTTTGCAGGCTGAAAAGCGTCCCCGGGTTTTGCAGAGCTTTAGAGCCCTTTCCCGTAGCAGAGGCCCCGAGAGCGTCACCCTGTAGCAGAGCTGGAGTGCACAAATTTCCCAAAAAGGAGGCCCGTGTACCCGAGCGGGGGGCAAAAAAAGAAAAATAGCAGACTGAGAGTTTTGGCATAATAGCAGAGCGAGAGCATCCGATGTAAACCGAGCGAGGCATCCCAAAGGGAAATTTAAATGAGAGCGTCCCCCCTCACCGAGCGGGGGTGGGTTTTTACAAACAAAGTGAATATCCCCAAAGTACAAAAGCGGGGGATGTTAAAATGTAGCAAGAATGGAGCGGGCCCCAAGTACCAAGATGGAGCGTCAAAATGTAAAAGTGTGGAAATGACAAAGTTTAAACGGGTGGAAGGGCCAATTAGCAAGCCCAGGGTACCCGTAACCCCGATGAGTGTCAAATGTAAAAACCTCAGTTATTTTTTTAACCCTGAAACACACCCCCTCTATAATTTTTGACATTCATTCTTTACCCTGTGACACTCTCGTTCTACTACAAACCCAAAACCCCCTCCTCCCTTACTTTGACAATCCCCCGGTCTTCTACCTGTGGCCCCCCAGTAAAGGTACGTATGTCAGAAAGTTTTGATTTAGCCAAAAAGAGTGGGGGACGTTTTTAAACAGAGCCGAGAGTGCTAAAAAAACCCTTTTCAAAACCCGGGTACGTATGACAAAACCCTAGCTTGCCAAAAATATGACAACTAAAACTCTGAAAAATGTGACCCCCTTATCTCGTTAAAAAATCCCGCGGGTCCATGAGGAAAAAAAGGCCGGGGTCGGAGTTTGATGGGTATCACTTTTAGCGGTGGCCCCCGGGGGTTTACATTTTAAACGGTTTCTGAGAGTAAACCATGTATCAAAGAAAAGGGGGTAACACATGTACTTGGGTGGGGTTTTATAGAAACCCCCCCGTGGAGAAATTTAAAAGAGTAGATGTGCAAGCTTAGCGTGTTTGATGTAGCAGACGAGCCCCAGTAAAGTAAGAGCCTTTAGGTAGAGAATTTTAGCCCGACGAGGGGTAGTAAAAATGGAAAAAGCTGAGGAAATTATGAAGCAAGCTAGCGGTTTGTGTGCCGGCTGAGCGTGAGATGTACAGGCTGAGAGTATTGATGTTGCCCGAGCTGAGAGTAGTAATGTAGGGAGAGCAGGGGGGTGGGTTAAGGGTACGGGTTTTTACAACAAAAGAGTAAAAAGTCATTGGCCCCAAAGCAGAATGGTTTTTGGAAAACCATGTTGCTGACGCGTTTTCAACGAGAATTTATTACTAAAGTGTGCGCGAGGAATTAGAGGCATTTGGAGTTGGTTTTACAGGCCGGGTTTTTCAGAGTTTTCCCAATTTTATACCCTTTTTTTGGGGGCGCCGATCATTAAAAACCAAAATGCCCAAAACTCGTACTTCCCTTTTTGGACGCCTTTTTACAACCCAAAGGGTTTTTTTGGAAACCCATTTAAAGCGCTGAAAATAGCAAAGTATGAAATACAAGGATTTTGTATTGAGGTCAATGGAAATTATTTTCTTTCAGCTTTCAATGTGGATTTCCTAGTGGAATCTATATGAAATCTGCAATTTTGGGTCCCTTAAAATGTAAACAGGCGAAAAAATGGCCAGTGGGAGCAGAGAGGGGAAAAAAATGTAGCAGAGCTGAAAAAGGGGCATGTGCAGCAAAAGGGGGGAATTTGGATGTAGCAGGGCTGAAATGTCATGTTCCGGGAAAAGCGGAAAAAGACGTGGCAGAGCTGAAAGTGTCAAGTGGAGCAGAGAGGAGTATTAGACCCCAAAACAGGGCTGAAAAGGTTCCCCGGCAGCAGGGGAGTATTTAGTGTTAAACAGCGAAAGTGCACGTGCAGCAGAGAGGGGTAATTTGGGTGGGAAGGGAGAATGAAAGAGTCACGTGCAGCAGAGAGGAGTATTACATGTAGTAAGGGGAACTGTTTCGTGCCGCCCGAGAGGGGTATTTAAAGCAAACAAAGGGGGTTTTAATCCCGCAGCTGAGAGCCCCCTTTTTAAAGGGGGGGCTCCCGACCAGCATAACTCCCCAGGGGGGAAAGGGGATTTTAAACTTGCCCCAAGGAAAAGTGGACCCAGAAGAGACCAAAAAGGTCAGTTTTTATGGTTTCACCAAAAAAGGGGGCTCCCTGCCGGGATGTTTGTGAGGGCCCAGTTAAGAAATTTATTATGGGGGCCCAAGAATAGAAAATCTGGAATTCCCCCAAAATGGCTTGTTAACAAGGAAGGTCGGGGGACTATTTATGGTTTGGGACTCCCCCTGAAAAAATACTGTTAATAAAACGAACCCTTTAAACAAAATTTTTGGGGCACTCCCCCTGAATGCACTATTATGGGAAAAACCGGGGCCAAAAAATTTAAGGGGGGGACTCCCCCAAAAAATTTCACTGCCAAAAAAAAAACTCTTGCCCCATTTATGGGGGCACATCCTTTCCAAAAAAGTTAATAAAAAACTTTAACAATATTTAGGGGGCCAAATCTTCTGAATTTTTCGGTTTAAAAAGGGGAAATGTGGCAAATATTTATTGGGGGCCCCTCCCTTTTTTAAGGGCACTAAAAAATAAAAAGCCCCTTTGGGACCCTTTTGGGGGGAAAATACTCTGAATTGTACTGTTAATAAGAGAACTCCCGGCACCCTTTAAAAAGGGGGGCCCCCCAAAAGGGACTGTTAATTAAAAGAACTCTGGGGGCCATTTTTGGGGGCAAATCCGAAATGGTACTGGTTTAAATTTGAGAAAATCTGGGGCCCCTTTATGGGGGACCCTCTGAATCCCACTGTTAATAAGGGAGCTCTCACGCTACTTATGGGGAGACTCCGCCGTCCCCTTTTTTCTGCATTTTGCAAGGGCAATGATATTTGCGGGCTTTTGGGGGGCGATCATCTGTTTTAAGGTCGGGGATTTTGTGGTTTTGCTTTGCAAAGGGGAAAAAAACCCGGGGAAGTCAGGAGTCTCTGCGCTGACAGATCCCAGATGTCCCTCAATAAACTCAATGTTTGGAGCGCGAGATCCCCTAAAAGGCAAGTCCTGCCAGGGGGCTATAAACAGAAGCAGGTGGATGAGCGGAGGACTCTCCCTCCATATACAATAGAGCAACTGCCATATTCCCATCCACACAGAGAGGAGCACCGCCTGCCACCTACAGTATTAGCAGACCTACCCCCCAGTGCAGGAAGAGGGGGCATATAACTGGGAAGTGAAAAACATTGGGCTCTCTTGCCTCACGATAGAAACCAGACATCAGAAAGAAGTTACTCACAGGATGCGGTGCTCCCCAGTGTTCATCTTGTCTGCAGCGCCCCTGCAGGACAAATTAGAGCATTACACCATCACCATTGAAATGAATGGTTGTCCATGTAATGCATGGACATTACAGGTCCTCCAGAGAGAGACGCTCTTTGTAGCCTCTTATGAGTGACACCCTCTCATCTGTTGATTTAGAACTGGTGCCCTATCCGGAATCCAGATGCCCTAGCCAACTGCAGCTTGTTGCCCCCTGTCCCTCCCTCTGGTGATCAACCAGCTGGAAACCCACCAGCTCAGAAACTTTTACTGGCAATAATATATAGGGTTAAACAGGTATTCCCAAATCATTGATTATTTCTAAGCATGAAGGCAAAGGTACATCAACATTCTTGCCAAATACATTTGTTTAAAAATTTTGCTTAATTTCAAAAGATACAGCAGGTTATCTATCCTGATTTGTATACCTATGGTTTTCTAGGTTACTGATCACATCTGTGCTCCAGCCGCTATGTCTTTTCAGGAGAAGGGGGGTGGGTGGCAAAAGCGATGGTTGATAACCTGATAAACCCGCTGTAAATAAGCAGGGTAGATAACCTGTTGTATCTTTGAAATAATTTTAAAAAAAAAATCAGAGCAGAAATGTACTCGGTAAGAACGTTTATGGACCTTCGTCTTCATGTTCAAAGCTAAACATTCTCATTGCGTCTCTCGGATCCGTTTTTCGGATATCGATTCTTGGTCCGAAAGACGCAGCAGACGCCCAATTTAAAACTATAAGGTGCGAACCTGCTGCATCCAACACGTATCCAACACACAGCTGCATGTTGGATCCACACCATCACAGAGCTGATACTTCTCACAGCTGATGGTCTGCTACAATTGTATCCGGTGTAGCCGATCCTCTGTGAGCTACAGAGTCTACATGCCAGACTGATACACTGTAACGAACTATCAGCACAAGAGAGAGATTTGCGCTGCGGAGGGGTTTGGCGGTCTTACTGCTCGTGTTGTTTATCTGTCTCGGACCAGAAGGTGAAGCTGCCGGGGAAATCTCAGGTGATGGCGTCTCTCCAAGACAGACAGAGTCCCCGGACGCCATTTATCTGGAGAGGAAACCTCAATGTGCAGAGGAGGAGATTTTCACCTTAATGAAGAGCGGGATTAGAGGTCCTCCCCAAAGAAGAGGCGCTGGCAGGAGGCCTGATTCCAGATCCTGCTCCTTGGCTCTAGTGCAAGACTCAAACAGTCCATCAGATTTCAACCTCATGCAGGACGGGAGGGGGGCGGCTTCCGAAAACGTCCAAACTGCTGTTTGGCCTTAACGACGGTCACCTCCGCAGCATCTACATATCAGTGCGGAAAATGGACTGCGGGGGAATTACAGCGCGGCTCGTGGATTGTGGGCGACAGACTCAGAGCTACGCAAGGGCTGGAAACGTATACAAAAATACACTTTCACTGATGGAGTCTGCGTCCTGCTTGTGACCAGAGCGCTGTGTTCTCTCCATTCTGTTCTATGGGAGTTCCAGTACAGGGGAGCGATGTGTTCTCTCCATTCTGTTCTATGGGAGTTCCCAGTACAGGGGAGCGCTGTGTTCTCTCCATTCTGTTCTATGGGAGTTCCCAGTACAGGGGAGCGCTGTGTTCTCTCCATTCTGTTCTATGGCATTACCAGTACAGGGGATGCGCTGTGTTCTCTCCATTCTGCTCTATGGCATTCCCAGTACAGGGGAGCGCTGTGTTCTCTCCATTCTATTCTATGGGAGTTCCCAGTACAGGGGAGCGCTGTGTTTTCTCCATTCTGTTCTATGGGAGTTCCAGTACAGGGGAGCGCTGTATTCTCTCCATTCTGTTCTATGGGAGTTCCCAAGTTACAGGGGAGGCGCTGTGTTCTCTCCATTCTGTTCTATGGGAGTTCCCAGTACAGGGGAGCGCTGTGTTCTCTCCATTCTGTTCTATGGGAGTTCCCAGTACAGGGGAGCGCTGTTTTCTCTCCATTCTGTTCTATGGGAGTTCCCAGTACTAGGGGAGCGTGTGTTCTCTCCATTCTGTTCTATGGGAGTTCCCAGTACAGGGGAGCGCTGTGTTCTCTCCATTCTGCTCTATTGGAGTTCCCGGTAAAGGGGAGCGCTGTGTTTTCTCCATTCTATTCTATGGCAGTTCTCAGTACAGGGGAGCGCTGTGTTTTCTCCATTCTGTTCTATGGGAGTTCCCAGTACAGGGGAGCGCTGTATTCTCTCCATTCTGTTCTATGGGAGTTCCCAGTACAGGGGAGCGCTGTGTTCTCTCCATTCTGTTCTATGGGAGTTCCCAGTACAGGGGAGCGCTGTGTTCTCTCCATTCTGTTTTATGGGAGTTCCCAGTACAGGGGAGCGCTGTGTTCTCTCCATTCTGTTCTATGGGAGTTCCCAGTACAGGGGAGCGCTGTGTTCTCTCCATTCTGTTCTATGGGAGTTCCCAGTACAGGGGAGCGCTGTGTTCTCTCCATTCTGTTCTATGGGAGTTCCCAGTACAGGGGAGCGCTGTGTTCTCTCCATTCTGTTCTATGGGAGTTCCCAGTACAGGGGAGCGCTGTGTTCTCTCAATTCTTTTCTATGGGAGTTCAGTACAGGGGTAGCGCTGTGTTTTCTCCATTCTCATCTATGGGAGTTCCCAGCACAGGGGAGCGCTGTGTTCTCTCCATTCTCTTCTATGGGAGTTCCCAGTACAGGGGAGAGCTGTGTTCTCTCCATTCTGTTCTATGGGAGTTCCCAGTACAGGGGAGCGCTATGTTCTCTCCATTCTGTTCTATGGGAGTTCCCAGTACAGGGGAGCGCTGTGTTCTCTCCATTCTGTTCTATGGGAGTTACCAGTACAGGGGAGCGCTGTGTTCTCTCCATTCTGTTCTATGGGAGTTACCAGTACAGGGGAGGCACTGTGTTCTCTCCATTCTGTTCTATGGGAGTTCCCAGTACAGGGGAGCGCTGTGTTCTCTCCATTTGTTCTATGGGAGTTCCCAGTACAGGGGAGCGATGTGTTCTCTCCATTCTGTTCTATGGGAGTTCCAGTACAGGGGAGGCTGTGTTCTCTCCTTTCTGTTCTATGGGAGTTCCCAGTACAGGGGAGCGCTGTGTTCTCTCCATTCTGTTCTATGGGAGTTCCCAGTACAGGGGAGCGCTGTGTTCTCTCCATTCTGTTCTATGGGAGTTCCCAGTACAGGGGAGCGCTGTGTTTTCTCCATTCTCCTCTATGGGAGTTCCCAGTACAGGGGAGAGATGTGTTCTCTCCATTCTCCTCTATGGGAGTTCCCAGCACAGGGGAGAGCTGTGTTTTCTCCATTCTGTTCTATGGTAGTTCCCAGTACAGGAGAGAGCTGTGTTCTCTCCATTCTGTTCTATGGGAGTTCCCAGTACAGGGGAGCGTTATGTTCTCTCCATTCTGTTCTATGGGAGTTCCCAGTACAGGGGAGCGCTGTGTTCTCTCCATTCTGTTCTATGGGAGTTCCCAGTACAGGGGAGCGCTGTGTTCTCTCCATTCTGTTCTATGGGAGTTCCCAGTACAGGGGAGCGCTGTGTTCTCTCCATTCTGTTCTATGGGGTTCCCAGTACAGGGAGCGCTGTGTTCTCTCCATTCTGTTCTATGGGAGTTCCCAGTACAGGGGAGCGCTGTGTTCTCTCCATTCTGTTCTATGGGAGTTCCCAGTACAGGGGAGTGCTGTGTTCTCTCCATTCTGTTCTATGGGAGTTCACAGTACAGGGGAGCGCTGTGTTCTCTCCATTCTGTTCTATGGGAGTTCCCTGTACAGGGGAGCGCTGTGTTCTCTCCATTCTGTTCTATGGGAGTTCCCAGTACAAGTGGCGCAATGTTTGGAACTCCCATAGAACAGAGTTCACAGTCGTGCACAAGTGACTCCGCTGCTCCGTTCTGTATGGAGACGTTCTGGAGTCTGTTCTCAAGATACGAGCGGGTTCCACTTCTATCGGACTTTGTTGCTAGAATAAACCTTAAAAAAGCAAAATGGGGATTCCAGAAGCTGCAACACAGATGTGAACTCGAACTAAGAAATATGACGGACTGATTCAGTCTTGCACAAGAGCCGAGGTGCAGCCTCTTTTGGGAGGATAATTTATCCCACTCCTCATTAAAGAGAAAATCTCATCCTTTTGGTGGCTTCTCCTGGAGATGTGGCCCGCACCTAACACGCTTTGATGATCCATCAAAGTCTATGGTAGCAACACTTCTTTAATGGAATAAAAGGTCAGTGGGTACATCTATGTGGTCTGCAGGGGCTGCCACTGCCTGGATCCAGCAGAGTTGTGGTTTCCAGTGTTGGGCTGGCTTGTCCACCAGTGGAGATGATTCCTGGGACCCACCAGTGGTGACAATTCTTGGGCCCACCAGTGTAGTTGATCCTTGGCTCCCACCAGCGGAGACGATTCTTGGGGCCCACCAGTGGAGACGATTCTTGGGCCCACCAGCGGAGACGATTCTTGGGGCCCACCAGTGGAGTTGATCCTTGGCTCCCACCAGTGGAGACGATCCTTGGCTCCCACCAGCGGAGACGATTCTTGGCTCCCACCAGCGGAGCGATTCTTGGGGGCCACCAGCGGAGCCGATTCTTGGGGCCCACCAGCGGAGCCGATTCTTGGGGGCCACCAGCAGAGCCGATTCTTGGGGCCCACCAGCGGAGCCGATTCTTGGGGCCCACCAGCGGAGCCAATTCTTGGGGCCCACCAGCGGAGACGATTCTTGGGGCCCACCAGCGGAGACGATTCTTGGGGCCCACCAGCGGAGACGATTCTTGGGGCCCACCAGCGGAGACGATTCTTGGGGCCCACCAGCGGAGACGATTCTTGGGGCCCACCAGCGGAGACTATTCTTGGGGCCCTCAGCGGGGATGATTCTTGGGGCCACCAGCGGAGACGATTCTTGGGGCCCACCAGCGGAGACGATTCTTGGGGCCCACCAGCGGAGACGATTCTTGGGGCCATCAGTGGGGATGATTCTTTGTTCCCACCAGTGGAGACGATTCCTGGTACCCACCAGTGGAGACGATTCCTGGTACCCACCAGTGGAGACGATTCCTGTGGGCCCACCAGTGGAGACGATTCTGTGGCCCACTGTGGAGACGATTCCTGTGGGCCCACCAGTGGAGACGATTCCTGTGGGCCCACCAGTGGAGACGATTCCTGGAGGCCACCAGTGGAGCTGGTCCCTGGGGGCCACCAGTGGATCTGGTCCCTGGGCGCCACCCGTGGAGACGGTTCTTGCGGCCACCAGTGGAGACGGTTCTTGCCGGCCACCAGTGGAGACGGTTCTTGCCGGCCACCGTGGAGACGGTTCTTGCCGGCCACCCGTGGAGACGGGTCCTGCCGGCCACCAGGGGAGACGGTTCCTGCCGGCCCCCCGTGGAGACGGTTCCTGCCGGCCACCAGTGGAGACGATTCCTTGGGAGCTCCACCAGTGGAGCCGATTCCTCGGGAGCTCCACCAGTGGAGATGATTCTTGGGGGGCCACCAGTGGAGTGGATTCTGGGGGGGAAGCAGCAGTGGAGAGGATTCTGGGGGGGGGCCACCAGGGAGAGGATTCTGGGGGGGCCACCAGTGGAGCGGATTCTTTGGGGCCCACCAGTGGAGAGGATTCTGGGGGGGGCCACCAGTGGAGAGGATTGTTTGGGGCCCACCAATGGAGAGGATTCTTGGGGGCCCACCAGTGGAGAGGATTCTTTAGGGCCCACCAGTGGAGATGATTCTTGGGGCCCACCAGTGGAGATGATTCTTGGGGGCCCACCAGTGGAGATGATTCTTGGGGGCCCACCAGTGGAGATGATTCTTGGGGGCCCACCAGTAGAGATAATTCTTGGCGCCACCAGTAGAGATGATTCTTGGGGGCCCACCAGTGGAGATAATTCTTGGCGGCACCAGTAGAGATGATTTTTGGGGGCCCACCAGTGGAGATGATTCCTGGGGCCCACCAGTGGAGCTGATTCTTGGGCCCACCAGTGGAGATGAATCTTGAGGCCCACCAGTGGAGATGAATCTTGGGGCCCACCAGTGGAGATGAATCTTGAGGCCCACCAGTGGAGAGGAATCTTGGGGCCCACCATGGGATATGATTCTTGGGGCCACTAGTGGAGTTGATTCTTGGGGCCACCAGTGGAGATGATTCTTGGTTCCCACCAGTGGAGATGATTCTTGGTTCCCACCAGTGGAGATGATTCTTGGTGCCAACCAGTGGAGATGATTCTTGGGGCTCCACCAGTGGGGATGATTCTGGGGGCCCACCTTAGAGCTACTACACATGACTGACAATACCTCCCATGACTTTTGCTTTCTGCCTCTTTCTCTGCCTTCCTCCCTGACCTCCCTCAGAGGTCTGCTCTTCTCAGGGGTCCATCTTGCTCTGGGACCCACTAGGGGTTTTCCCTATCCCTCAGTTGGTCAATCCAAACCTGGTGGTTTCCAGAGAAGAAGAAACAATGCTATTGGAAATGGAGCCTTAGTTCTGTTTCTTGGAAAGCCGAGTGGCAAACAGAATAGCCACCTTTGCAGTCTAATGCCCTGTCAGTGGGCTCTCCCGGGGTCCACTGCGGGCACGTCCCTCAAACACACAGAAGGAAACGGTTTTAGATAGGTTCTTAGTTTTTTATAGAAAAAGTAGGAGAAAAAACTAGAAATCTTATTAGAAAACTCTGGGCCGTGCACACCGTCTCCTCGCTGGGACTTCATATTTTATACTGTTCTTTCTATCCCGGGTTACAACTAGTTTACTTATTACCCACCACTGCCGGCACAGACACAACACATCAGTTATTTGTCAACTATCTCTGGTAAAATTAACCAGTGTGGACAGAGAGGCAGACTGTTTTTGTCTTGTAGACAGCCAGAGGTATGGTTAAAATCACCTGGATCCAATGACAGAAGCATGTCCAACAGGTATTAAGAGTGCAGCTCTGGAGGATAATACAGGATGTAACTCAGGATCAGTACAGGATAAGTAATGTATGTACACAGTGACTGCACCAGCAGAATAGTGAGTGCAGCTCTGGAGGATAATACAGGATGTAACTCAGGATCAGTACAGGATAAGTAATGTATTTACAGTGACTGCACCAGCAGAATAGTGAGTGCAGCTCTGGAGGATAATACAGGATGTAACTCAGGATCAGTACAGGATAAGTAATGTATGTACAGTGACTGCACCAGCAGAATAGTGAGTGCAGCTCTGGAGGATAATACAGGATGTAACTCAGGATCAGTACAGGATAAGTAATGTATGGACAGTGACTGCACCAGCAGAATAGTGAGTGCAGCTCTGGAGGATAATACAGGATGTAACTCAGGATCAGTACAGGATAAGTAATGTATGTACAGTGACTGCACCAGCAGAATAGTGAGTGCAGCTCTGGAGGATATACAGGATGTAACTCAGGATCAGTACAGGATAAGTAATGTATGTACAGTGACTGCACCAGCAGAATAGTGAGTGCAGCTCTGGAATATAATACAGGATGTAACTCAGGATCAGTACAGGATAAGTAATGTATGTACACAGTGACTGCACCAGCAGAATAGTGAGTACAGCTCTGGAGGATAATACAGGATGTAACTCAGGATCAGTACAGGATAAGTAATGTATGTACAGTGACTGCACCAGCAGAATAGTGAGTGCAGCTCTGGAGGATAATACAGGATGTAACTCAGGATCAGTACAGGATAAGTAATGTATGTACACAGTGACTGCACCAGCAGAATAGTGAGTGCAGCTCTGGAGGATAATACAGGATTGTAACTCACGATCAGTACAGGATAAGTAATGTATGTACACAGTGACTGCACCAGCAGAATAGTGAGTGCAGCTCTGGATGATAATACAGGATGTAACTCAGGATCAGTACAGGATAAGTAATGTATGTACAGTGACTGCACCAGCAGAATAGTGAGTGCAGCTCTGGAGTATAATACAGGATGTTATAATACAGAATAAGTAAGACAATTTTTACAAAGTAAGTTGATATGGTGGACCAGAGGCACAGCTAAAATGGGACATGGTTAGCAGTTGCAGCACCCTGCCCAGGTGTCTGAGGGGCACATAAAAACACCGGTATGTAGGACACCCTGTTAGACATTTTATATTGGTGACCTAATATATACAAGTATAGAACTTATTATAAGAGTTCACATTATGCAAAGCTGCAGAATTTACATAGTGACATCTGGCTGGGGCTAGGATCGGCCATAACCCACTATTTTGTGACTAGGTTAGTCATATTGTGGTATCCAGTTATTCGATTCTGGCAATAGAGCTGGGGGCTGTTCATTTCTCCCAGTTCTATATTTTGGGGGAGATGTTGCAGGAGTCTCATCCGAGATGCTCTCATTGTAAGGTGCTCTGTATCTATGCAACCGTCAGGCCTGGGATGAGGATTCTGCCGATGACTCATATTGTACCTCTTGCTGCAGAAAACAGTGACAGCTGCTCGAGATACAGGAAAGAAACGGGGAAAACATGATTTTTACTCGCACGTTAGGTCCTCAGAAGACAACACTGCTGCTGCTGGGGGGATATTTCATATATACTTGAGGTCAGACCTGCGGCACCCGTGATTTAGGTTGGCAGTGCCATGGGTGTAACTATAGCCATAGCAGAGGGTAAGGGGGCCCCTTAGGAGCAAGGGGCCCACTTGATATGTTAAAAAATAGAAACTAGTAATGGGTGGGGGCCCCATTAAATTTGGCTGTATGGGGATCTGAAACAGTTAGTAGATAACTGATGGCAGCCATGGTCATGGGTGTAACTATAGCCACGGCAGAGGTTGGGTCCCTTAGGAGCAAGAACATTGCATCTTTTTGTAGGGTATAACAAGGTAGTAGCTTTCTGCTATATAGAACTACTATCTGGGTGCTCTGCTATGTGGCGGTATTATCCTACATTTTAGTTATTGCCTCCTTGCCTTGTTTTCCTCTTGTTATGCTATGGCGCCATATGAACTCTAGTCTTAGCAACATGGTCAGAACCCCACACTGTCACAATGCAGTGTACAACGGGATAAAAGGTGTGCTCTTTTGATTTTTGTACCCCTTCCAGTCCCAGCACCCTCTGCAGAGCGGCACAATTTGGCAAGAGGTGGTGAGTCTGGAAACATGCCCTGACTGCCCGTGAGTGCCCCAAAACTGCCCAGGACTGCCCCCTGACCACCTAGAAATGCCTTCAAATTGCCCAGAAATACCCCTTAACCAACCAGAAACACTCCCAAACCGCCTGGGAACAACCCCTGCCTGTCCAGAAACAACTCTAAATCACCTGGAAAAGACCCCTGACCATCCAGAAACACCCCCAAACAGCCTCGGAATAACCCCTGACCGGCCAGAAACATCCCCAAATAGCCTGGGAACAACCCCTGACCGGCCAGAAACATCCCCAAGCCACCTGGGAACAGCCCCTGACCAGCCAGAAACATCCCCAAATAGCCTGGGAACAACCCCTAACCGGCCAGAAACATCCCCAAATAGCCTGGGAACAACCCCTAACCGGCCAGAAACATCCCCAAATAGCCTGGGAACAACCCCTAACCGGCCAGAAACATCCCCAAATAGCCTGGGAACAACCCCTAACCGGCCAGAAACATCCCCAAATAGCCTGGGAACAACCCCTGACCAGCCAGAAACACCCCCCGAACCGCCTGGGACTGACCCTTGAGTGGCCAGAAAGACCCCACACCCGCCTGGGAACACCCCCTGACCGGCCAGACCTATCGTCACATCCCCCAGGAATACCCCGTGACCAGCTGGAAATGCCCCCCTACACCAGCTCCAACCTGACCGTCCAGAAATGCTCCTACATCACCTGGAAAAGCCCCCTGTCCACGCCGGCAATGCTTCCAAATTGCACAGAAATGCCCCTTGACCACCCAGGACTTCTCCACCAAGGAAGACCCCTAAATCGCTCAGGAAAACCCTTTTACCGCTCGGAAATGTCCTCATAGCACCAGGACCGGCCCCTGACCTCCTGGGAAATCGGCCCAAACCGCCGGCGTGCAGGACTGCTCTAATCCCTACTAGAGCTGCGTTAGTAATGGCCCCTGCAGCAGTACTACTCTAGGGAATAACATGGAAGGAGAGGAGGTCACGGGGCCGAGCAGTCAGACCTCAGCTACAGATCCCATCCACCCGCTGCACTGGACCCGCCGGGCCAGGTAGTCAGAGGCCGATTTGTCACAGAATGATCCCAACTCGCTGCAGATTTCGATGAAGAACAAAAAAAAGATTAAAAAATGCAACAACCTGGAAAGGAAATTTTTTCTTATCTTTGCAGCAAATTGAATCCGCCAGTGGCCCGGGCTGTGTAGACTGAGGAAAAAGGTAGTGGACAGCGTTACAATGGCCTGGGATATAAAGGGCCTCATTTATCACAACTGTCTATGTTGTCCATAGCAACCAGAGCCCATAGTAACCAAGCACAGCCCATATAACCAGAGCCCATAGTAACCAAGCAGAGCTCATATAACCAGAGCCCATAGTAACCAAGCAGAGCTCATATAACCAGAGCCCATAGCAACCAAGCAGAGCTCAAAGCAACCAGAGCTCATAGTAACCAATCAGAGCCCAGCTTTCATTTCTTACACTGCTCTGGAAAAATGAGAGCTCAGCTCTGATTGGTTGCTATGGGTAACAAACACAGTCTTACAATCAAACAGATTTGATAAATTAGGCCTAATATTTTTCACCCTGGGTCTTTCCTGGGACATTGTATTTTATAACCACATTCACCACACAAAGTCACAGACACTGCTGATCTGCGGCACATGTAATTGAGGTGAGGTGCGTGCAGTGATTGGGGGTCTATAGCTCCTCTCTACAGTACAGTGCGGCACTACATGTCCTGTACTGCTCTTACATGTATTATTGAGGAACATGTAGTGATTGGCGGTCTATAGCGCCTCCCTACAGTACAGTGCGGTGCTACATGTCCTGTACTGCTCTTACATGTATTTGTGAGGTGCATGCAGTGATTGGCAGTCTATAGCCCCTCTCTACAGTACAGTGCGGTACTACATGTCCTGTACTACTCTTACTTGTATTAGTGAGGTGCAGGCAGTGATTGGCGGTCTATAGCACCTCTCTACAGTACAGTGCGGTACTACATGTCCTGTACTGCTCTTACATGTATTATTGAGGTGCATGCAGTGATTGGCGGTCTATAGCGCCTCTCTACAGTACAGTGCGCTACTACATGTCCTGTACTGCTCTTACATGTATTAGTGAGGTGCATGCAGTGATTGGCGGTCTATAGCCTCTCTCTACAGTACAGTGCGGTACTACATGTCCTGTACTGCTCTTACATGTATTAGTGAGGTGCAGGCAGTGATTGGCGGTCTATATCCCCTCTCTAGAGTACAGTGTGGTACTACATGTCCTGTACTGCTCTTACATGTACTAGTGAGGTGCATGCAGTGATTGGCGGTCTATAGCACCTCTCTACAGTACAGTGTGGTACTACATGTCCTGTACTGCTCTTACATGTATTAGTGAGGTGCGTGCAGTGATTGGGGGTCTATAGCACCTCTCTACAGTACAGTGCGCTACTACATGTCCTGTACTGCTCTTACATGTATTAGTGAGGTGCATGCAGTGAGTGGCGGTCTATAGCTCCTCTCTACAGTACTGTGCAGTACTACATGTCCTGTACTGCTCTTACATGTATTAGTGAGGTACATGCAGTGATTGGAGGTATATAGCACCTCACTACAGTACAGTGCGGTACTACATGTCCTGTACTGGTCTTACATGTATTAGTGAGGTACATGCAGTGATTGGTGGCCTATAGCACCTCTCTACAGTACTGTGCTGTACTACATGTCCTGTACTGCTCTTACATGTATTAGTGAGGTGCGTGCAGTGATTGGGGGTCTATAGCACCTCTCTACAGTACAGTGCGGCACTACATGTCCTGTACTGCTCTTACATGTATTTGTGTGTTGCATGCAGTCATTGGCGGTCTATAGCGCCTTCCTACAGTACAGTGTGGTACTACATGTCCTGTACTGCTCTTACATGTATTTGTGTGTTGCATGCAGTGATTGGCGGTGTATAGCGCCTTCCTACAGTACAGTGTGGTACTACATGTCCTGTACTGCTCTTAGATTGGCCAGCATGAGCGACTCCTTTGCTCCCAGCTAGGGTGTGACCCCATTTTCTTTATTTCATTTTTCCACAACAGTGTAAGAAATAAAAAACTGAGCTCTGGTTGGTTGCTATGGGCAACAAAGACCGGCTTCCAATTAGACAGCTTTGATGAATAAGGTCATATATAAATACCCTGTTTCCCCGAAAATAAGACAGTGTCTTATATTAATTTTTGCTCCTAAAAACGAGCTAAGACTTATTTTTAGGGGATGTGTTATTTTTCCATGAACAAGAAATTACATTTATTGTTGAACAAAAACTCCACCTGTATTAATATACTGTAATGATTTCATCACAAACATCAGCATAAGAAGCCAGACTCTGAATTGCATAAAAAAAAAAAATGCACAATGTCTTATTTTCGGGGGATGTCTTATTTTTGGGGAAACCGGGTATAATACCGGTCCCCAAAATAGAGAGAGATTTCCATCTTTCAGCAGCTCTTTGACTCCTATATGTAAGGACACACGTTATCTGCATTAGGCAAGGTCTACACAGCACGGAAATACAGTCAATTTGCGCCGGATTAAGTTTTTGGAATCCACTGAAAATTCAACGGTACACTGTTCTGCATAGACCGCAATGAAAAATCTATATTCTATACAGCACAGATTTTTTACACTGGAAGTGGGCCCAGGATTTGTTAGCAACTGAACAGAACGGGACTAGTGAATGCACCGCTTTTTGGGTTTTGCTTTATCTTCCATTTTTTTTTAACCCCTTAACGACCGCCCGCCGACTTTAGACGTTGGCTGGTGCAGGTCGTTCGTCTGCAGCGGCGCCGCAGCTGCACTGGGATCGGAGCTGTACTACACAGCCCTGATCCTAGATCATGTCCTGTAAGCAACGTGGTGTGGAGGAAACCTCCGCAACCCGATGCTTTAACCCTTTGATTGCGCCGGTGCGTTACCGCAGCGCAATCAAAGGGTTCCCCTGCTCTGTGGGGGGATCGGAACACCCGATGACCCGACAGAGCCCGGGGAACAGCTGAACAGTCAGCCCTGGGGACCTAGAGTAGCCCCAGAGCTGTCTGTGTAACAAGCCTGTGACCAGGGCAGACTGTGTGCTGTCCTGATCACTGCCTGTGTCTGACGACACAGATTAGAATGTTTTAGCATATATGAAATGCTAATACATTACTAATTTGGAAAAAATAAAAGATTAAAAAAAATGTAAAACCAGTTCCCCTTCATGGGATTAAAAAAAAGTAAAAAAACAAAAACAAAACAGAAAGAGTGTAAAACAAAATAATAAAAAATAAAAAATATTTAATAAAAAATAAATTGTGCAACATTACACACACAAAAAAAAACTACACATTAGGTATCCACGTGACTGTAATAACCTGTAGAATTAATCTAACCAGTTATTAAGTGTGAAATGTGAATGGTAAAAAAAAAATAAAAAAAAGAAAAATTCTGCAATTATTTATAAGTGAACTTAAACTATTCCCCCATAAAGTACAATTCGTCTCGAATAAAACGAGGCCTCATCCAACTGCGTCATTGAAAAAATAAAAAAGTTACAACTGTTGAAACGCAAGGAGGCGAAAACTAAAAAAAATGTTCTGGTCATTAACTACTTTTCAGGCGTTCGGCTTAAGGGGTTAAGGTATTACACAGGACTGGCTGTTTGAATAAATAAAAAAAAAATGGATATTTGCTGCAAAATCGGCTCTGGTTGCTAAGAATTTATCTTGCAAATGTCTCTGCAGATTCTTGGATGGATTTTCTGCAGATTTATCATTTCCAGTGATATTACTGGAAATGGAATACTGACTTTCTACATCTTTCCCTAATGCTCTTATAATGTGTAGATGTGTGAGCGTGCGCATGTGTGTGTATATATACATACACATACATTTACACACGCTTTATTATTATATCATATATAATTATATATGTGCATATATGTATACAACCTGCATCTATATATAAACACATACACATATATATATATACACATATATATATATATATATATATATATATAATTGCATATATGGGCTCAAATACAACTATATATGATTTATTTATATACACACACACATATGTACATATATATTTCCAGTATCAAGTAAATCTGTCTATGGGAGTATTCACCTCTATCACTAAGTCCCCACTCTTTTTCTCCTTACTTTTCAAAAGTGACAATTTGTGCCTAAATTGGGTTTGTGCAAAAAGCTTCAGACTTTTGCATGCAAAACTTGTTATATTCCCATGTCAAATTATTTTCTTAAATTACACAGAACAATGTGTCAGAATGACTGTGTATTTCATCATAAAGAGAAGGAAATTTCAGAAAGGGAAGTCCATCACTGCGTAAGTACATCTAATGAATAAAATAGCCGGTACTCGCTATAAACATTCCTATTCCCTCTGGCTGCTTTTGGCTTGTTAAATTTTTTTTTTAGTATTTTGTGCTTCAGAGCTGCTCTTCTCACTAGTATCAGGGAGAAAGGAGAAGGTTTTGACATTACAGTTCAGATGCACAGAATGGGGGAATGGGGTGCCTGGGGCCCAACGGTGGAGACGACCCTTGGCGAGCAATACCGAGGCAATACACGGTGGGGCCCACCGGTGGAGGCGACTCTCGGCGGGGCCCACCGGTGGAGGTGATTCTCGACAGGCCAATCAGTGGAACCATATTTATTAGCTATCCAAAATATTGGTTATAATATACAGTCGCTGGGAGCCCTCACCAATTCCAAGAATAGGGGTCCTTATTACCCCGTTCGATCTCAAGGAGTGGAGTGTTGGTGGACCCCCATGTGGAGTACAGCTCCATTCATTTCTATTAGGCTCCCAACAATATAGGTGCCCTATATAAGTGAATGGTGTGACACTAAGCATGCTGCAGGTCCATATCCTCTGCGATCAGAACCCCAGTTCTTAGCACCACAATTCTGGTGGCTGGTGGGAACCCCCATGATCATATAAAACTTATTATAGTAGACGGACCTCATAAGGGGGTCATCTGCTTGGAGGAGCGGCTAAATAAGGGCAGCTCTATCTCCAGTACAACATAACCCATTTACTTGCATGTAGTACTGCAGTGACGCTGCTGGGGAATTGCATGGCCGGAGGATACCTCCTCTAGTGATAAGAATGGACTGTGAAGGTTTCAGGTCTCCTTTCATAGAGCAGTTTGACTTTAAAAGCAACAAATTCAGATCCAGCCCTGCCCAGCAGTGAGCAATGCTTAATAATGCAATTAAAGGGAATGAAGCAGCCAAACAAAGAGAGACCATGCCCCAAGCTGGGGGGTCTGTGCTGCCCGGGCCTATGATCTGCAGTCAGTCACTCAGCTGGCCTTTGAATGGTGGGGAATCTCTGTTTTATCTTGTAGAACCTATAACTGAAGGATATCATTCTAAGGACCAGATGGTTGTAACAAGGATCATTTCAGATCCAGCTAATAACCCAATTCTAGAAAGCCGCCCGCCGCAGCCTTGTCCTAGCGTGACCGTGAACCCGTTTATATGGTCAGTTTTCTATCTAGATCAACGGAAGTTGTGAATCTACTTATCTGTCCACATCTACTACATACGGAGAACTCTTCTGTAAGGAGGTGGCACCAAACATTGCTGTTATAGGACACTACACGTTACAACAAAAACTGATCCTGAGTACTTCGGTTTTTTCCCCAGAGCTGCGCTCACTATTTTGCTGTGCAAATCACGTAATTTATTACTTATGCTGTACTGATCCGATTTTCATCCTGTATTATCCTCCGACTGGGACTCACATTCTGCGGTGCATCACTGTACATTATTACCTATGCTGTAAAAATGATCCGGTTTCATCCTGTATTATCCCCAAGCTGCACTCACATTCTGCGGGGCAGTCACTGTACATACATACTTTTTCCGTACGATCCGACTTACATCCGTATTATCCTCCAGACTGCGCTCACTATTCCGCTGGTGCAGCACTGTCATAAAAACTTTCCTGATTTACCTGGACACCTATATTTTTCCCCCAAACGCACTCACTATTTTGCTGGGGCAGTCACTGTACATTTATTATTATGCTGTACTGATCCGGTTTCATCCTTTTTATACTCCAGGCTGCGCTCACTATTCTCTGGTGCAGTCACGTAATACATTACTTATCCTGTACTGACCTATTACATCCTTTATTTTACTCCAGAGCTGGCTCACATTTCGCTGTGATCACTGACATACTTTTTTATCCTGTAAATGACCTGATTACATCCTTTTTATCTCCAAGCTGCACCACTATTCTGCGTCAGTCCTATACATACATTTTTCTTATCCGTACTGAAACCCTTTTACATCCTGATTATCCTCCAGAACTGCACTCCTATTCTCTGGGCATCCACTGACATTTTTTACTTATCCTTACTAACCTAGTTACATCCTTTATTTTCCCCCAAACTGCACTCCCATTCTCTGGGCAGCACTGTACATTTATTACTTATGCGTACTGATCCTGATTTACATCCTTATTATACTCCAGAGCTGCGCCACTATTTTCTGGGCAGTCACTGTACAAACATTACTTATCCTGTATATCCTGAGTTACATCCCGTATTATACTCCAGAA